>JAPYZE010001236.1:0-24708 GCA_030522805.1 Leptomastidea abnormis | reverse complement strand
TTTTTTTTTTTTTTTTTGATTGACCATAGACTGCTTTATTTTCGCGTATACGAAAGCAATCTACTTTCCAGTTTGTACGACAGCTCGATTCTCCTATACCTATTTCCCTCAAGTTTTTTTTTCCTCTACTTTTTTTGCTTTAGCAAATTTCAACGGCATGCTTGGCACTTTAACTGCCACCTTCTCGTTTCTTTTTTTTTTTTTTTTTTCTTTTACTTGTACCGCCGTGAGCACGTGCAAGTCGCTCAATCACACGCGAATCGCTTTAACTACGTGATTAAGCGTTAGGAATTTTGTCGCTTTACTTTATTCTTTCTTGTTTTCATTTTTTATAACTTCTTTTTTTCTACGATCGCTATATTTTTTTTAAGCGAATAGAAATATTTTAATTTGAAAGAGAGAACACAAGGTATTGAGAAAGGCAATACATAAGACTTGTGTGTCTCGCTTTGAGAGTTGAAAGCTGACGTTTGAGATTTAAGCTGAAATGAAAACGAGATGTATGTATATTCGTGAGATATATGTTGCCGATATCTTGAGTAGTATACACATACATATCTAAAATGCATTATGTGCTTCTTCAATCCGGCAGCCCGTTGTCTGTTCGTAAGACAAATATATTTTTCTTCTTCTTCGGTTATCTGTAGCAAGAAAAACGGAAAAAAAATCTCATTCAAAGTTCGTCTCGAAGAAATCAAGCGAATCGAATGACGTTGATGCGAAACGTATTGCATTGACTTTTTCTTCTACAGTAAAAAAAAGAAAAAAAAGATAAAACAAAAACAAACAAAAAATGAAAGTATTTCCTACGGTCTTTGACTTTTTCTTGACATTTCCATTGAAATCGAATCGAGTTGACGTGAAGAAAAAAAAAAAACAAAATATATACTAGACAAAAACATACAGGTTTATAGAAAAATTTCGAATGATATACTCTGTAATACAACTTGAAGAAAACTTTTTTCGTTTGTTTATAAAATACATCCGGATAAATTTGAGAAGCGGATATTATGTATACTTACTTTTCTTTATTTCCATAAAAATAAAAACTTATATTTGTATTTGAGAAAAAGGTGCGGTCTCAAATTTCACTTTTAGTGTCGTATTCTTTATTTCATATAGATATCTTTCCTTTTACTTCCTTCTTTTAAGTAGATTAAGGGTGTATACATTCAGACGAAAGAATCAAGTGTCTGTTTAAAGCGCGAACTATACTACTTGCTTAATATTCAAAGTGCACCTTTACTATATTTATACGTTTGCTTTGGAATACATTACTTGTTACTGTTTAAACAGCTCTACAGTTTCAACTAAATTTTACTTCTAATTAAACAAAACTCAATATTTTAATTACCAAAAAATAATAATTAATAAAATATAAAAATTGTACGATACTCACAATATAGAATGCCGGCGTGTAAAGTCCAAACGATGCGACACCAACAGCAAGCATGAGTATCTTAACCGGCTGGCTAGCCAGAGGACTAAGATCGATAAGCGGTGCCCGAGCCGCTTTAAGCGCTGTCTTGGATTTCGTCTTGAGTTTGCTCTGCTGATTCTTTAGATGGACGATTGCGTGACGTTGGGGATGGTAGAGCGAAGCGCTTCGGTACACCAGACCCAGGAAGAACGAAAAAAATAGAGCACCAGTGATAGATTGCAGGCCCAGTCGCCAGCCCAGCTTTCTGTGGATTGGAACGTATATATAGTATGGGTTAAAACTATATAGTACGTTAACGTATGAATTGTCTGGTCTTACTCGTAAAATGAGCTAATGGCGCGTGAAGCTCTATCCCGGAGCTTTACTTTTATATGTGCAAGCGCGTATGTGTGTATATGTGAGGTTGAGATTTAAAAGGATCGTGTGTATATACGATGGCTTTACTAAATTGGCAGTATCTAATTAATTCCTTTAACTAAAGCTACGATCCGGATGATATTATGATTTTATTGCAGTTTAGAGGAGTTTACGGGGTTATATTTGAGACTTTGTCTTATGAATATTAAGCGTATTATGAAAATATTTTCCAAGTTTGCTTTTCGGCTGAAGAATGTTTTAATTTGTCGTTTCTTGATAAAATTAATAGAGCGAAATTTTTTTTTATGTTCTAACATTTTAAACAAGAGTTGTGTAGGTAAACAAAAATGATAATTAAAATAATATATTTGAATATTATTATCTGCAACTTATCACCTAACACATAATTAGACAAGTGCTAATTGTCGCAAATGTTTTGTAAAAACATTTGATACGTTGGTTAAAAGGAAACTAAATGAGATACTTTTAGCTCGTTTATTTTCATTAGAATTTTCACCTTTAATATTCACGTTAACCCATTTGGCAAACTCTTTCCCAAACGTGACTTTTAAAACTAGTTTTGTCATTTGCGTAAACTGTGCCATTTTTTAAATTATCAGCTTAAAAATTTGTTTTATGTCCAAGGTCGATGCTTTATTCTAATATTTTCAATGAATAAATTCTACTTATAAATGAAAAATTTAATTGTTAAATAAAATAAAAATAAAATTAAAAAAAATTTTATGTAAACACTATTGAAAGAAGACTCTTTGTTAATTTTATATTTTAAAAAACCTTATTAAACACTCTAATGATAAGTGTATTTCAGCTAAGACTTGGGAGTCTAGAGAGATAGATGCCAAGAATCGAACCCACAATCTTTAGATTACGAATCTAATACTCTAGCAACCAAACTACGCCAAGTCTCGCTTCATAGCTTTTCTTTTCTTTTAATTAAATATTCAACAATTCAATCAGCTATGTATTTAAAAATCTTGAATTAGTCAAAAGTTTTAAAATTGTTAACTGATGTAATCAAAATAATTTATTATTTTTATACCCAGCTGTTTTTCTAAAGTTTTTATACATTATTAATTTTTTTTGAAAATTTTAAATATAGTGCACCCTAAACCAACTTGAAAATCTGTTTTTCTATAGATTTATTTTAAAATTACAAATTTTCACAACTCGTTCACCTACTTATTCATTTATATAAAAAAATTTAGAGATTATCGAACAAAGCTGAAGATAATCACTTACAATTTTTGATCCTAATAATACATTTATTAATATGACTCTTCTGAAAAATTAATTTTAAAAATGTTCATTTAATTTTAATATCAATTTAAACGATTACCAGAAAAATATCAATTCAAATCTCATTTCAAGTTTACCATCATTACAAAATCAACTTTTCATTACGCATTAAAAAACGATGTAAAATCATGGTATATGTATAAGGAAGGGTCAAAGGTTAAATTCACTCCCGCAAACTTGCTTTAATAGCCATTTAATTGCATCGTAAAATTATTATCAGACCAAATCTCATAGTACGTGCGGATAAAGGGAGGAAGGGAGGAAGGACTAATTTTTCGGCCATTAATTCCCCGGGCTAGAGCTCGAAAAGTTGGACGTGCTATAGTACGGACCAGTCATAAATTCCTGCTACCGGAGGACACACCAAGTTATATACCCAGAGACAGCCACACACGTAGTGCAGTGGCCGCCGCGCAGTAATAGTAGTAGAGTAACCGACACGTGAAAATCAGCAAGCAGGATGATCCGAAGTGACAGGGACTATAGTTCCGTGTATGTGTCCGGTATGTCTTTGCCAAAGCCAGTGGTGGAGACTTCGTTAGCCAAGAGACTCAACCACAGGAGTGTAGAAGTCTCTCCTCGTATACCTACTTCCAAGTCGCGTACTTGGCTTGGACTTAGTTTTGCAATCGCGGTTTACCGAACACGTCTGTTCTTAGCTACTCTATATTCTTTTGTTTTTCTTTCATCTCTTTCAAGCTCGATCGCACCTCTTGTTTTCGGTTGTACCGCATCGTCCTATATATACAATGCCTGTCTTTTTTCTGGCTCTTGTGTACCATCTCAACGAAAGCTCAACACGACTCAACGCATTGCAAGCTCACCGTTCTTCTTATTCTTCTCTTTTTTTTATTTTGTCACTTTTTCGCCCTGTCTTTTCTCTGCTACGCTTGAATACCGAAGCGTCGGTGGTTGAGCTATATACATGTCCCCCTCAGACTTTCGTTTTACGTCTCTTCGTTTCTTTTTTTTTTTTTACTCCTCTTCTTCTATTTTTATTTCTTTCTTTTTATTTAAAGAGAGTTTTACAGTGGCAGAACGATGCGCGAATGCGGGCTGTTACGAATTTTGCATTTCAAAGAACGTAAGAGAGAGAGAGAGAGAGGGAGAAAAAGCGAAGTTGGAAAATGCGCGCGCGTTGGCTTACAGTTTTATATTTTATTTTAGTTTTTTTTTTATTTTATTTTTTTGCTCAAAAGTTTATTAATCTGGTTAAGATGAATTTTACAGCTGACTCTGTATTTTTAAAGTTCTTTTGCTAATTAGTCTGCTTTTTTCATCATTCTTTCATGAAGTTTGCTTTTTTTTCAAAGTTATATATATACATGTCAATCTGACGAAGTTAATGTCATAAATTATAAAATATTCGAGGCGTGTTATATTTGATAATAAATTATCATGCAAAAATATTAAAATTTTTACAAAAATTAAAGTTTTGTTTTAATCAACGTGGAAAAATATTTGCGTTACATTAGACTAACTCAAAGCATTTTATTTATTTATTTTTTTATATAAAATTATAAAGAAAAAAAAAACTAAAAGGCAAAACACATAACTAGTATTCTTAATTACTTCCACGTTACTTAAACCGCGATTTATAGTATAGGTTTCTTTATTTTCCATTATTCCTTTTCTCTCCCTCCTTCGATAGCCCATGTAAAACCACAAGTTTATTGTTCTGGAAATGCGCGATAAGCTCCTGCGGAAAACTTACTTTAAGAAAAATACAAGCAAAGTTTTTTTTCCCCATACTTATATTTATATATATTTATATATACGCACGCGGCAAACAAACAAAAAGTAACTTTTTCTCTCTTTGCCTAGAGTCCACGACTTTTCTCAAATAAACGTTGAAATTTAAAGACCTTACCACGCTTATTCTTTGTGTCTGACCCATACGATAAACGCATTTTCCACTACAGAAACATCCTCTTTTCCACATACACACTGGTTGGAAGAGAAATTTTAATATTATAAAGGACAACCTTTTTTGAAAGAGAGTCGCTTTACGCTCTGCTGAGCTTGTTTTCTTGTATATGTATAATATGTGTTTGTTGTAATGCAAAGTCATCCAACGTCCTTTATGCTTATATTATAAATATAATTTAATTTTCCAGGTGTACAGATATGTAAGTACATAAGTGGTATATCTGTTGAAAATCTGATAAATAATGACATCCAGATTTTCGTTTGTTGCGTGCGGATATGGTAATAATTGTTAGCAGAGCTTTTTACTGCTGATTGTAATGAATTCGTTGAGCTATTACATTTTTTTTTTACCATCCACGTATACACATAACATATATATACAAAATAATGAATAAAATCTAATTTTTAATTAAACACATTTTCCATGGTCAAAAATTTTTGAGAGAGAAGAGTGTGTGTGTGTGTACACGCGGTGAGAGGAAAAAAGAGGTGCATCGCACTTATGCATATAAATGGATTCATTAACGCGATGTGGTGGGTTAGCAAATAAAAATACATAGGATGCATATTTAACTGTGGAGCATGAGGCACAGAGAAACAAGCGAAAAATCCCAGCAACGAAGTCAGAGAGTAAAAGAGAGAGAGAGAGAGAGAGAGCTATATAGTGGTCGATGAATATACGCACCAACGTTACGTGGTGGTACCTAACAAAACAACGGCAACGACAACAACGACAAAAAAAAAGAAGAAATAAAGAGAGCAAGTGAGAGATAGATAGAAACAAAAAAGAGAGGAGGCTGCGATGGCAAAATTAAAAGCAACAGCAACCTGACGCAGCGAGTATAGAACAGATGCCATAGTCCATACATTCGCGATGCCGATAGCTCTTTTTTTCTCTCTTCCTCTTGCGGAAGTAGAGGAAAATGTACCGCACTCTTTCTTCCTCCCCCGCAGTATGTCCAATCCCGGAAGTGTGCGACCCCTACGTCGACCGGAATTTTGACCATCCCGTGTCCCGTTAACCAACCCTCCTATCCTATCCTACATACGCCCAACGAGACACTAGAGCTGTATACGTATATGTACACAACCCTTTATACTCTCCTTACTGCCAATCAATATGTCAACGTATATATCAAAGTGCTAGGAGCAAAAGAGAGAGAGAGCAAAAAAAAGTAGAACACACTATCTACGTGTCTCGCTAATTAAGCGTCGTATATGGGATGCGTCACTTTTTATTTTTTAACCATATAGCTATACGCTGTGACTTCTCTCTATTTCTAACACGTGCAACCCTTTTATTCTCCACGATGCTCGAGAGTGTGTGAGATTTTTTCAAACTCCCCTGGGGGAGGAGATGGATTGAATATGAAAAAGCTCGTTGAAGGACACGCTCTCTGAGATTTTAGAGATATTCTTTTTTATATTTGATACCTGACGACAGTTCGTTTTTTTTCTTTTACTCTCTTGGAATATCATTTTTATTCGTGAGTGTGAGACTTGTGAAAAGTGAGAGACTGGCCTTTTTTCTATCTGTTCGTTTAAACTCTCTGACTATTATCGACAACCTCTCTCTGTCTTTTTGGTATAAAGTCAAGTATTACACGTCAACTGACGTTGGCATTTCCATTGGTTAAATTGAAATTTCAGCTTTCGTCACTTGCTATAATAAAGGGACTGAGAGAACATGTGTGTGCATGTGTGTAAATTAACTGTAGAGAGAGACACATCTGACGGTATATGACGTAGGAATTCTCGGACGTACTAATTAAACAAAATGTAGTTCCCACGCTATGTACGTGTACGTTTACGCGCAAGTGGGATTTGGGATGACATCCTATATATATATATTATACATGCACACACATGCGGTACTACGTAAATTGAATACGTTTGATTTTGGGTTAAAGAGCAAATGTGAATAATAACTATGGTACTGTACAACCCAAAACCCCACAACCTTTCGTTTGCTTCAAGTAAATGTCAAAAATACCAACTGAGACCTTTAACTAATGCTCTATAACTACCTATACTTACTGTGGGATTATTTTAGAAAAGCTTTGAATTTTGTTTGATCGTTTAAATGAGAGCGAAAATTTAAATAGCTGTGCGTAAAGATGTGTTTTACTTTTTATAGAGTTTTTATCTCAGTAATGAGATAAAAATGTTTTCTTTTTTTTTTGGGTGAGGTTAAAACACTTAGAGCTTCCTGTATGGTACTTTAATTTTAAAGCTGAAAAATTATCATATCTTCATAAATCTTTCGTAATTTAGCTAAATATAAAAATTATTTTATCTTTAAACAATTTTTTTATTGTTTATATAAATTATTGTTTAAGTGTAGTACATATTTCGATTTATCATATTTTAAAAAAGTAATAACTAATTTTCCCTTTTTATTTTTTAAGTTTTTCGTATAAATAAAGCTCAATTGGAAATAACATTTTTTACGGTTACAAAGGTTAAAACAAATGTTTTACAAAAATATGCTTCAAGGCTTTAAAATTTTGTAAAAAAAAAAAAAATAAAATGCTTTGTAGCTTTTTTTCCCCTAGAGTTTTTTGCTCGAGAGAGCCTTGTACTATCTTTGTAATTTTTTTCCTACCCCGTGAAGTATAAAAACGTGTTTACGTTATAATCTAATATTTATATAAATTATAAAAAAAAATACTGTGTGTGTAGTATAAAAGAATAATATTTTACATTATTTATTTAATATTATCTTTTTTAAATGAATTAAGGATAAAAAATATGAATATTTTATAAAAATTACGTAAAACCTTGCGAATTAAAAGCTTTAACGATTTATTTAAATAAATTAACTCTCTGTTCACCAAAGTTATTACGAAAAATAAAATTGTTAAATTTTCAAGTTATTGTTACGTTAATAGGATTTCAATAAATTCTTTTAATCTCATCGGCTTATTCAGTTAATAATACTTAATAAAAATTTATTTAAGGACTTTTTTTTCTTTTTAAAGCTTTGTTTTTATTTCAGTAGCTTTTATTAGAAATGATCAGTCTTTTAAATCCGTAAGTTAAGGTTCATTTAATTTTATTCTAATCTTATCTAAATTCTCAGGATAACAGCAAAAAAAAACCAGCACAAGCACTAAAAGAAAGTGCTCGTCAAGTTCCAATTTTCCCTTACGTTGATCTCTTGCACGATTCGTATTTTTTTATATATGTATATACGTATGTACATGAAGTCGCATTAGAAAAATCCTTCGCATCTATAGCAGCAAACTACCTTCAAATATGTAAATTCGTTCTTTTGAAAAATGACGAAAGCACATAACGAGGAAGAAAAAGCACAAAAATAATAAAAAAAAAGAGTACGTATATTCTGTCGTTTAAAGAGCGATATCCCATTAAATGCAGGGACTTACTTGGTATATAGATACGCTTTCTTCTTCTTCTCAACCTTTTCCAAGCAAATAAAAATCTATTATACAAACCCGCGCGGTCATGTACCCAAGCGTTCTCATACAGCAAAAAAAAAGGAAGGAAAAGAAAAATAAAAAAAAAGAAAAAAAGTAAGAGAAGAGTATATAGAGAAGATTGTGTCGTGGTATAAGCTCACCCAACGGCCTCTTTGTAGGAGACGCTAAAGAGCACGATGCCAACGCCGGAGCCAGCTTGTGCGATCATCTCAACGAACTCCCTTCGCTTCTTGAAGTAATGGCCAAGCATGAGACCTGCAGTCTCCCTTACTATCGCAGCACCAAAGCCTTGCACCACACCAAAGCTGAAAAATCCCAAAGCCAGACAATCTTTAGACATTAGTACAAACCCGCCAATACCATTTTACAACTTTTATCTTTCTCATCCTCATTTCTTTGATTCTTTTTTTTTCTTTTTTAATCTTATAATCACAAAGATAGAGAAAAAAGATAAGAAAAACTATAGTGCAGATATAAGACTTACCTGAGCATAACCTGATGCGTCTGTACCGCAAAAGATGCAAATAGAGCCGAAAGGGCTAAGACTAGACCACCGATGACCGAAGTTAGTCGTGTACTCCCTCGCCTGCAGATACCGAGAACGAGAGGCGCCGAAGCTCGTGACACTGCCGCACTCAGTGAACCAATCCAAGCTGCGAACATGTAATAAAAAATCGTTGGAAATATAGATGTGATCTCGTTTCGTCACTATCGTAAATATCGATATCATCTCTCTCCTATTTCTTTCTATTTATAGTATAGAGAGCTGGTATTCCCCGTGCATAGTTCCTATATTATCGCGAAAAGAGAGAATCGTTTGTTTTTCTGATTTACAGGGTATCATGATTCTCCTGTATAATATAGTATATAGTATAGAGAGAGAGAGAGAGAGAGAGAGAGAGAGAGAGAGAGAAAGAGAGTCCAGAGAAAGCCAAACTCGCTATACGATATATCCTCGCTTCAATCATGCCCTTTTGGGAACGTGAGAGGCACCGCGCTTTGTTTCGACGATGCATGAACACAACACACACACTTTGGAAAGTTCAAGCTTACTCTCTCTCTCTCTCTCTCTCTCTCTCTTGCTCTTTATATATACCTACCGATGATGCATTTCCGTCATCAATTTTAGAAAAGATGCTGTACGCGAGAGAGAGAAACAACTCTGTGTTGTGTGTGTATATGTACGAAGCTGTGGGACTTTCAGCTTTTTGACCCTTCGGGCGAAATCGGAAAACACATACACCCACATACACACATATTATACGATGCTCGAATACACATGGCTGTTTATTGAGTTACCGGTTTTGAAGGGAGGAGGAGAAGGATAAGGGGGACTGAAACGATTGTTTTCCTTGTTTCTCAATATGGGTGTGAGTGAGTGCGAGTATGTGTTTATACATACAGTGCCGGAGGGATAAAACGTAGTTCGAAGGACTTATGGGAATAAGTTCACTTTGGTTTGGAAAAGCTTTATATGGGTATACAATATTTTTTGAGATTTTTCAATTTTGAGTGCAGTTATAGTTGTTTTTAATGGTTTTTATATTAATGATGAAATTTTTAAATTGATTGTAATTGTTAAAAAGTAGAGTTTATTAATTTTTTAATGTACTGATATTGTTAGGGAGTTACTTTTAACGATCGACCTAATTACAAAAGATAAAAAAAATCTTTTACAGAAAAAAAAAACAACTTTTATACTCTCTAAAGTTTTTATATACCGATAGTCTTTTAGTTAACTCGATAAGGAGTTTGACGAATGAAAAATATTCCCTAGCGAATTGAAAATATATATCTTTCATATCTTTCAACTCTACTGTAGTCTTGCACTTTATAAAAATCAATTTAAAAATAATAAAAATATATATACTTTTAGTAAAGTGAGCAAAAGCGCACTTCATTATCTGATCGCGTGGATATAGACACGATTCATTAGGCTTTCATTAAACCAACCAACCGACAAAATAACCAACGAACCATGAGCACGTGTAGATCAGGCATACCAGTTCCGAAATCCTTTAATTAAGACTTGAATGAACCTTTGACGAACTAATGATGTACATCCGTTGTTAAAAAATCAGAGATGACTCAAGGAGCATACAAAACTAGAAGATTTACTACTATAGTTTACTCATAAACTTTATCTCTTTCTCTCGCTCTGCCTGACTAAGAATAGGTCATTTTAACTCTTAACGATTGCTTGACTTTCGTTGTAGGTATATATACCGAGGACAGCATCTTGAATGAAACTGTACCCAAGAATAATATAAGCGAAGGAAAAAGAAGAGGAGAAATATAAGCAGATGAAAGAAAAAGAAGGGAATTTGAGGTTTCGTGGCGAGACAGATACACATACACACACACTTTTTGCATTATTCATGAAAGCTCGACCGACCACGTGTCTAAGTATAGCACGAACGTGAAAGAGAAAGAACAAGTCTATGTATACCGAATAACGACGGCGCGACAATAATTTTGCGCGTCAGACGTTGTCGTGTCGTCAACGTCGTGGAAAGACAAGAGAGAGAGAGAGAAAGCTGCTCTCTGAAAAACTCGTTCGCTTCAATTATCTTATTTTCTTATACTACTGTGCTCGTTTTCTTGTGTTGCTACTGAATGAATTCTCGTGAGGGTAAGATACTTCTTTTTATTTTTTTGTTTTCGTGGAATGAGAATTTTCTTTAATTACCGTTGAAACAATTGGGATGATTTTCAGAAAATGAGAGGCTGTTAACGCTTTTTTGATTTTTTTAGGTTTATACACTTTGCTCTTTGTTCATTATTTTGTAAATTAATTTAAATTTTTTACTTTGGATAATATTTAGTACTGAAAATTAATTATTTTAAATTTATCATTCAGGAATCAAATAATTGCGTGGTTTCTGATCAAATTAGCATTCATTTTGATATCTAACTATGGAGATGAAGTTTTAAGACTTTATCTTTGAAATTTAATTTAAGTAGTGAATAGACGACGTAATTAAAAAGTTTTTTTTTCACTTTTCAAAAGCAAATGGTATTTGTTAAAAAAAAAAATACTGTAATTAGTTTTAAAACTCAATTAATATTTAATGATTTGAGTACGAATTATTATAATTTTAAATTTGATAAGCTTTTTTAAAAATTGAGATTTGTAGTACCAAAAATAATATTTTTCTTGTTGTATTTTTAGAAAAGTACAAATATTATTTGTTCACATTAATTACAGTGAAAGTATAAGGGTAGAATTGAAGTATAACATAGATTTCGTGACATTTATTGCTCTTTACTAACAGATACGGGTAGCAATTTACGGCAATGTCGTATACGTATATGAACTTTAAGGCTTCTCTTATACGCTTTAATAAATCTTTAGTCTGGTAATTGTTCTCAAACTGATGACTACGGATATCAAATACGTTTTATGACTTCCGAAAACACTTGTCTTTAAATGTGTGTGTGTTTTGCCAAAAGCTTTGATATTACTGACTGATTAATTAATTAATTGAACAAGTGAATTCTTTTATAAAATTTTGAATTAATTATATTTCTCTTATCTTCATTATGAAAATAAAATTGTCGATATTAAATTATATTTATAAAATTTGAGGTATGTCTTATCAATTAATAGTGACTAGTAAAAGATAAATTTGAGTGAACATATAAATTAAAACGTTTATTCCTAAGCTCATGGTAAAAAAATTTTACAAGCACTACATGTTCAATTAAAATAATTTAAGTAGAATAAGTCGAGTATGGTAAGACAAAACTTTATTTTAATACGTACAACCGATTTATAGTGTGAAACTTATTTAATATAATCATATTGAACTAAGAGACTAACTTAGTCAGTAGACGGCTGATTTCGTAATCCACAGGTCGTGGGTTCGATTCCTGGCATCTACTTGCTGAAACATTGCGCGAGTTCTCAAATGTCAAAATACGCTACATATATAGTGTCCATAAGATTAAATAAAAAAAATAATAATTCAAAAATGAATAATTATAAGAATTTTTTTTTAATTTGAAATAATTTGTTTTCTTACATTTAATGAAATAAAAAAAATCTTTTTTACGTCGACATTAAAGCTGCTTATTTTACAGAATTTATTTTTTTTTTCCATTAAACGTATGAAAACATACAAAAACATTCCAAAATCGTAAATAACAGTATCGCAATCAATAATATACTAAATCTTGTACACGAAGCCTGTATAAACCCATATTAATAAACAAAGATAGAGTCAATATCAACTTAACAAGCGCTTTCGACTATATACCCGAAACATATATAGTTAATAGTTCGTATAGATCGTCTAAATTCGGCCATATCGGCTACAGCGTTAAAAGCAATTAGCCGCTGAGCTGATCCTCGAGAGTGCTATGATGCTCTCGAAGCGTACATGAACTCCTCCACCTCTCTCTCTCTCTCTCTCTCTCTTCCTCTCTCTTCCTAAATTCTGCTTGTCGTTTATTCGTACTCTGGAGCCCTGCTGTGTTCTACTTGTTGCTGCAGCCCGGAAGAAAAGGATAAAGCTTATATATAGAGAGAGAGAGGAGAGTTGGATGTGTAGGTTTTATTGGTTGCAGCGATGTAAAGTGCGATTTGTGTCATCCATTCGCGCGAGTAACGCGTGACAAACGTTCTAAGTTGGGAATTTTTTTACTTTGTGATAGTCGAGCTTTGCCTTGTTTCCTGTGTGTGTTAATGATCGTGACGATCGAACAAACTTCCTGGATTAACTATAGGTAATTAACCTTATTTATTAAAGGTAGAAGAGTTGTGATGATTAGTATGCTAATAATTCAAGTGTTTCATATATTGATTTTTAATGTCTTTGATAAAAGTGATTAATTTTTAGTTAATTGCGGAAACGAATTATAATTGTATATAGAAATTTTTTTCTACAAACGCTTATTAATATTATCTTAATATTTTGTAATATCCGTATGTTTTGAAGCTCAAGATAACATTTAATTTTTGGGATCAATATCTTGTTGTACAGCGAGTATTTAATTATACAAAATTAACAAGATTAGCAAGTACTCTGTTAAGATACTTAAAGTTTACTTAACAAATGCTCCTTCCGGAGGATAATGTTTACAAAGTATATATTACAGTAATTTTTCATTAATTTATGTTTAACCGTATTTCCGGTTGAAATATTAAGTATTCACTATCGTAAAAAAAAAACGATTCTCGAGTTAAAATTAAAAACAAGAAAATTTTGTAATTAATTTTTTAAATAACTTTCCAAACTGATTAATTTTCTGTTTAGTTTTATATACGTTATTAAAATTTACTTAATAGCAGTGACATTTCATTAAAAAATTTTTGAATATTAAAGCAGAGTCTATCAAGGCATAACATATTACACAAGAGAATTTCGAGTACGTAGATTATTTTGAAACGTCAAAGGTTCAAGTTAACTTGAAAAATATTAAAATTTTCTTTTTTGTATTTATTTAGAAAAAAAAAATTCGTATTTTCTCAAAAGTATGACTCGCTCGATTAAATACGATTATATATAAAAAATAAATAAATAAAAAAAGAAATCATAAAACTTATTTTCTGAAAGAATAAATATACTCGAGTTTTTAATGAAAACCCCTAACATACATTAAATAAGTTCAAAAATAAAAGAAAAAGCCTCAGCACAAATATTTTTTTAAGCAGCCACTCGAAAATAATTGCTATAAAGGACCTTTTCTCGCTCTCAACACTATATATCACACATAGAGACGACACCAATGTACACACATACACATACAAGAGTCTTGGCGAGCAGCGATTTAATAATCATGAATGAAGAGGAGCCGCGAGCCCTTAAAAAATTCATAAAAAAGCAGCTTGGTCCCCGGTATACATATATAGCATCTTTCTTTCTTTCTTTTTTCCTCTGAAAGACCTTACCCCCTCGAGATTCCTTGAGACGACGAAGGCGACGACGAGTAAGGAAAAAAAAAAGGAAAATGGCAAAGCGCAAAAGACGACGCCGGGAGGCCGTACACATACATATGCAAAGCGCAAGAAAAAAAAGAGAGAGAGATAGTATTCTTGAGCTTGCCTCATTAAACGCAAGCTCGTTCTCTCTTACTTGGAGGCGACGGTGGCCTTAACGTCGCGTGTATATAAGGAGAGATAAAGAGAGAAAGAGATGGCCTTGCCCTAGGGTCGACTGGGTTCAAGTCCTGTCAAGGGTTCACGGCCGATGACACGCGCACCACCAGCCATCACTAAGCTATTCTACCTCTATTGGCCCCGGAAAAAGCTCCCTCGAGAAGGAAAGGCTTATATAGCTGCCACATACCTGTATAAGCCTCCTTGCGTCTGATCTTTCCGGTAGACGTGAAAGTCTTGGGTGTGATATGCTGCTACAGACGAGCGGATCATATTTTTATCTGTATATAGATATGCATGTATGTATTCATGTATGAGACACTTTGGTACACGAAGGATTTTTCATGTTCACTTTGTCGTGGTATATGTATAGTGGTCATTTGTAGGAGATTCTTCTTTTTTTTTGTCTATTTTTGAATTTCAAAATAGCCATACGAATACTAACCAGAGAAGTGTAGTATTTGGAAAAAAATCTGACTATATGTATGCAAAGAATAAAAAAGAAAAGAAGTGGAGAAATGGACAGATAGGACTGGAGGTGAAAAATAGCGTGTGGCAAAAGATAGAATTGGTATAAAAATAAAATAAAAAAAATAAAATAAAAAAGAATGAATAAGTGGATATATTCGTATGTAGAAAAATAATGAACGGAATATCGATTGTGTATGGGTAGAGAAGAAGAAGAAGAAGGAGAAAGAGGAGGAAGATATGTATAGGTATATATAAATATGTGTGTAAATGGACTGGAAGTGAATCGTACCTATCGAAGAAGAGGAGAGAGTTAAATTAAAAAAAGTTAAAAATAAAAAAAAAAGATAGATATGCAATTTAAAGTGATTGTGGAGTTGAAGAATAAAAATAAAAAAAAAATAAAATGTGCAATATGCAATTCAAGATAAAGAAATTATATACTCGTTTATAAATATACGTACGAAGTGGATCGTAAATGATTGTACCAATATATTGAAGAAATTTATTATCTTCGAAATAGCACTATAGAATATAGAACAAACAGAAAAAGTAATAAACAAGTTTAAACCATACGAGATTAAAAAAAAAGTAAATCTCAGAATTAGTATCAATTTTTATATATCGAATTGAACACATTGACTTTCAATAAACGAATCAATTGGTATAATTTCAATGGTAAAAAAAAATCAGCAAAGCTTCAAATTGATTTTAAGTGTATCTATATGAAATGAAGGATAATCGTTAAGAAAAGTACAGAAAAATTAAAAAGCTTCGACACTTCAGATCCCAAGTATATAAAAGAAAAAAGTAATAATAAAATAAAACGATATTAAAAAGCTTAATAAAGCGAAAGCTCGTAAAATATTATTTCTTAATAATCGTTGAAACTCAACGATTATCTTCTATCCAATCCCAAGTGCGTCTTTTTTTCTTCTCTTAAACCACCTTTTTCCTCTCCACACGTTTTTCCCTTTAATCCACGGTATGCTACCGTACACTCTTCCTTTCGTATTTCATAAAGTAAAATCATAAAATTATATTAAAACTAAGTTTCTACACCGAGAAAACACATACACACACAAATTTAACAAATTGATTTCACATGCAGATTTGTCTCGCGAGTCAAAGCTCTGTCTCTCTCTATCTCTTCCAACTTTGCATTCGTTTGACGCATATATTTATGTACTTGATAATTATAATTTCTAATTTCTCATATACATCGAGCGTTTCGCATGCAATATTTTCCTAGCTATACGTATATGCGAGCCTTATCAGACTACTCCTTCCTTTTATGAGATATATATTACTATATCTTCGGGTATACAAATTGCTTTGAGCGTACATACATAATATGAGTATATATAGCTGAAGCGGCGCGTAAAAAGAGCTGGATAAATGAAAATGAAGGCAGCTGCGCTATTCTTCGGTAGTTGGCTATTAAAGAGCCAAAGGGTTGAGTATTATACACACACACACACACACACACACACACACACACACACACACACACACACACACACACACACACACACACACACACACATAGGTATACTTATATATAGGTCAGTGATATACTTCCAGGGTGTGAGTTTAATATAACGTCGCTCAAGGCACTGATCTATGTTGTATACGAATAGGTATACCCCTGACGAGTCTTTCTCTCTTACTACTGGTTCTCGATTCTTGGCTAAATGGAGCACGAAAGGGAGAGAGCAACGGAGATTCTCAGTCGAAATAGTACGTGGATGCTTGCTATATACTCTCTCTATCTCTCTTTCTCTTTCTCTTATCCATCCTCTAGTTACGGAGAAGTACAAGGAGCTAAGCCATACACTCCTATACACTACATCCGATATCGTCCAAGCCCAGAAAACCCTTTCCAACGTTTATTGTCCGAATCCGAGGAGTCGAGGCACAGAGTACTAGTACCAGTACTGGCTTATGTACACGTCGTGACCAGCAGTGCTTCATCCTCACTCTCTGGTTTCAATTGGGGCAACCAGAATCTGTCTTCTCTCTGTAGGTATATATAGAGGTATACCTTTCCGTTCTCAGAGAATAAGAGAAAGATGTATCTTGCTTTCTACAGAAAATTTATTTTCATTTTCTCGAGCCTTATTTCGAAGAACGCGCTCGACCGCTATATATTTCTACTTCTCTTTTTTTTTTACAGTTTTTCACCTACCCTAAGGGTTGGGTATACCTACTTATATTTTTTTTCTATACTTTTGTTTGGCTCGTGTTCGAGTAAGCGTACGTGCTTGGGTATTGTCGCACGTTTCTACATGCTATATAGTGTGGTTTGACGATTCGATCGAGTATATAGGTATAAGGTATTTGAGGACTCTGTGATTCAATGACTACATACTATTGTATGATTCTCTCTTCGACTGGATTAAGTGGATTTTAATCTGTTAGTAGAAAATTTAGTTGTAAGAGATTATATTGCAAGTGTTTTAGTTTATTGTAAGAATTTGAATGTTTGACTAACAAATATATATTGTTAATCTTTTTTTTTTGTTCAATTGTGATTTATTGAACATTTTTTTTTTATGTATAATTTTAAATTTATCTCCAACTCGTTCGATTAGCGGAAAATTTATTCTCTAGATTAATTTATTAATAAGATTATATTTTTAAACAGTTGATGTATATCATAAAAAAAAAATGTTCTTGCTATAAAATATCGAATCGATAATGAATGTCAAGTTATTCGTGTCATAGAAAACACCTAGATATATCTAAAAATAAGTCAAGTACTTTTAATGAGCACAAAAAAAAAAGAAGAAAGAAAAGAAAAAAAAATGACGAAGCGATAAAGTAACACCTTTTTCATTTTTCTCTCTCGAACAAGTTTAGTAATTTTCAAAGTACCTTACCTAAGCACTTTTTTTTCAAGTCTGCTTAAACCTCAAAACTTAGCAGTAACAGCCGCATGTCCAATAGTTTTCCCAACAACTCTATTCACAACTATAGAAGATTCGTAATTTCTTACTTAGAAACTCCAGTCTACTGTTGCTCACACACATAATCAGCTCAACTCACTATACTCTCATCAACAAAGAGCCTTAACGTAACACCTTTTACTCAATATACATATATACCCCAGATTTCCAAAATACCAAGACAACACATCACTCACAACTTTCCATTCTCGAAAACTAAACTCCATTCACTTCCCTTACAAACAAGTATTCGCATCGTCTTTCACTTTCTCAACAAATCCTTGAATATAGGATGTACACATACACATAGACAAGGTATAATGCGGGTGCACTTACCGATATCCATCATCTGTTCTTCGCCAAGATGCTTGACGGCGTAAATGTGAAGCTGTCCGAAAGCTAACTGCATACCGGTAGTGAGTAGTAGTGCGAGGAAACCTGCTGCACAGACTAGCCAACCCCAACCACCTTCGGGATAGAAATGCATACGGATACCGGATACGTCGATACCTGTAATGTAGATAGAAAATTGTGCTTGTATTTTTTAGGAGATAGTAAAATAAAAAAAAAAGAAGATTATTAGGTGATGTTGGAAATTTTTTTGTTAAATTTACGAGGATCGTACATTATCTAATTATAAATTTTAATAGACTATTTTAAAATTTTAATTATTTTTTATTTTTTTCACTTTTTTTTCATCATACGTGCCACATTATGATTCATTTATATTTAATAGGTAAATTTTTTTTCTAACGTTTTTTACAAGAAAATTCTCGCTTCGTTAATTTTTGCTCCTCTAGACTGATGTACAACTTGAATGGTGTCTTAAAAAAAAAAGGAAAAAAAAAGAATTCCTCCATTTCATTTTAAAATTAAAAAAAATGTTAATTAAAGTTGAGTTGAATAATAGCTCAAATGTTTTTATGATGATAGGTATATATAGGTATAGGTAGTATACGTTTAGTTTTGTTGCAAGTAAAAAAATTTTTTTTAACAATATTAAAGAATAACTGATATTTAACGACTTAATTTGATTTTTATTTTATCGTTATATCAAAAGATTTATATTGGTATACATCATACTTATTTCATTCATAGATATAAATAAATATGCATTTTATTACAGTATTGCACTGAGTACATATAAAATACTTTCAACTGTGTATAAAAGTAAATTTAAACAAGATATATAAAAAAAATGAAAAAAAAAGAATAAATAAAAAATAGAAAACAAACACGAAACTGTAAACATTGCAAGTAAACATGTAAAGAGAAATTTTATACGGATTGATCAAGTTACCCGATATAAAAACATTAGTAAATTCGAATAAGAAACAATCTGTAAACACGATATACCCTCGGCAGAAAAAAAAATAAAAATCCAATAAAAATTTGAAAACACCGAAGCACTTCGTTTTCAACCATTTTTTTAAACCATCGATGAAAAAAAAAATCAAATATCTCTTCAAAATAAATACTTCTCAAACTTTCCTCCCCCTCTCAAAAAAAAATCAAAAATATCTCATCTATCCAAGCTCAATCACTTCCAGCATACCTACGAACAAAAAATCTGAAAGTGCTGTAGCCGAATAAAAAAATAGGTGTGCTAGCAAAGGTAATAGAGGGATAGAAATCATAGATACGTGCGCTAAGAGTTACAGAAAACGTTTGTTGAATAATAATTTTACCTGTTCTTCGTAGTGCTGGTACGCATCGATGAAGGCTTCGCAAATCACCGAGTACCCAATTCCCGTTACCTATTGCACTTTCGTCCAGATCGGTACAGCGAGCACGTGGATCTGATCCCAGACCAGTTATTTATGTATATATACATGTTGTGTTGATTGTAGCATGTGAGAGTTGTCACAGCAGACCAACATGGAACATTTAAAGAAAAAAAAAAAACAGATTAGAAGAATGAGAAAAAATGAACGAATTCTTCAAAATTAAAATCTAAAAAAGATTAAAACAACTCATCTCCAAAGTCATTTAGCACAATTACAGTTAAACGCAGTCAAACGCAAAACTCATATCTTGCCTCACACCTCTTTGGGTCATATAATCCTAGGCGACATAGTATAAATGTATATGTATATATTATGTGCTCGAGCATAATTCATCGCGTTATATATAGTATATATAGCCGCTCGTGTGCACTGCACTGCGCGCGTGTCGGCTTTTGCCATGCACACACGTCTATACCGTTGAGATCTATGACCTGCGTGGTTGGAAAGGAAAGGGGGAGGGGGGAGTAGAGATAGAGGCCAAAAGGAGCCAAAGCTCTTTGATGCGCGTGGGGCGCGAAACTATATAACCCACACATACACACACATATATACAACGAAGCTGAATCGCCCGCGGACGCTATTACTCTCGCGCTCGAGCTTCCAGCTGTCTAGCTTTGCGCGAGAGAGGGTCCCGTCCCGCGCGCGCGTGGTATTTATAGTCGACAAGCTCAATGGCCTTCGTTTCTCTCTCTTGCTTTGGCTACTCTCTTATATCTACTCCGACGTTATTATCTATATGTAATGTATACGTATATATCTGTACTGCACCTGCTTCCAACAGCAGCTCATTGTTTGAAAGCTTATTTCGCTGAATAAATAGTGAGATTTTAGCCTGAGGGCTTTAACCCCCTTCCTTCCTTTCTATATATATATATATATACCATCTTATCATTCTGTGTTTGCCTAACCGTAATGACAAATTTTTCAACGCTCGAACACCCTGAGTTTGTCGTTGGTATAGCGCCTGAAGAGAAAAAAAAGAAGGAAAAAAAAATTATTTCAGAGCTCTGCGTTGAATACTACTGTGTCCTCCTTTTAGTTTTTATTGGATTTTCCTTCTTCGGCAAGCGCACTGATTTAAAGTATTTCGTTAGAGACATTTCGTTTTTTTTCTTCTTCTTCTTCCGTTAAGGCTGTTATATACTATTCTTCGTTTTTCTTTTTTCTTCTTTCTTTTTCTTGTAATTTCGCTAATCTGTTTGACCTTCTTTTATTTTACCTATCCGGATCTACGGTTTTTGTGGTTTTATACGAATTAAAATTGTCGTCTGAGTTATTGTTCTGGAAAATATGAAAAATTTTGTTCGCACATGTTATTTTCATATCTGTATTTGTACTACTACTATACCAATATAAAAAAAATTTTTTATACGATATACCGAAAAAAGAATCATACAGATTTAAATTATTCAATTAATAAAATTATTATTTAGATTTTTTTTTTCCTTTAAATAAAATTCCAAGTTATTAAACTCACAAATATACTACAAGCTCATCAAATTATTCCTGAATACAACACTTCCTTCCTTCCTTCTGAACGACTTCCTCACAAAAAATAAAATTCCAAGCATTCCATTTCCTCCAAACAAAGTGAACCATCAGCATAAAACGTTTTACCAAGGTTAATAAGCCGTGTCTTATCCTCAAGTAGTAAATCCGTAGAAAAAAAAAGAAAAAAAGATATAACACAAAAGACATTCCATAAATAATCAGACCACGATCATCATCGTCATAAAATTTACGAGAATAAGAAGAATATATATAGTACGATATGAAACCCCTCTCCCAAACGATTACGTCGTTATTCTAAAACAGATTATCCGAAATGGTCGTTAAGATGATTTAAACCAAAGGGTTACGATATATATACTCGTCTGTATAACATAAGTGAGACGTTGCTTTAGACAAGACAAGAAGCATAGCATGTAATAGTTGGTGTATATACATATAAACCAGATAGGATAGATCTCTCGTCGATCGAAGAGTTAATGCAGTACACACGAGGCTTGCTTTTGGTGGTGTAGACGTAGTTGAGATAGTAGTGGCCAGTGTTTAACAGATTTCCTGGTCCGGTAGTAGTAGTAGTAGTAACACTAGCCGTTGTGGTTTACTGATTAATTATGTCAAGTGGGTGTGAGCTCGTTGCCTCGAATTTATAGTATATAGTCGAGCATGCCTAGTTTCTAACCTGCTGTGGTACAAGACTATACCTACTATCTTTATCTCACGACGATTAGTCTTAACGATATATTTCTCGACGCTAAAATATGTTCTTCTTTTTATCTGAGTCTCTGGTTAGGAATACTTAACACCAAAAAAAAAAGCTTATTTTAATGTTACATACCAATGTCAAGGATTATAAAGTCTCTTACAGTAGGATTTTTCTGACTTTAAAAGTTTTGCATATTACGCGGTATGTATATGAGATTATATGCGCAAGCTTTAGCTTTATATGTGTAAGTAATACATATTCTAACGTTCATTGTTGTATGAGCAGGTTGAATGGAGATTTAAGCAGCTGTAAGAGTAGCTCAGAGGTAAAATAGCATGGTAAAAAAATTCTTCTTTTTAAAAATGACTAGAATATGTATACCTACATACGTGTGTGTGTGGAATTGTATTAATGCGAGAAAGAAGAGAGCTTTTTTCTGGTAATACGCAAGCTGCTAACGTTGAAAAATATCTTTTACTTTTTTTTTTATAAAAGTACAAATATTTTAATTTTGAAATGTTAAAAAATTTTTCTACTTAAAGTACTATATGTATATGGATGTGTATGTAAAGGAGACAATAAAATTTCATAATAAGCTTTTTAGCATCTGTACTCGTATTTATATAAGTATATCTTATTGCGTTAAGCTTAAGCTACCTTTAGATCCTGATTTGTCAGGACTTTACACAACTACAAAATATATTTAGCGTCAGATTAAACTTTAATCATAACTAAAAAAAAATTATCATTTTATAATTCTATCCAAACAATTTAAAAGCATATATTTATGTCCAAGTGAGTTTATAATGAAAGTGATCTATTTGATCCCAAAGCATCAAAATCCTCTCTCCACACAGCAATCAACCCCTAAACTTCAAACTACTCATACACATCTAAGTAACAAATATGCACATAGATATACAGATATATACTAACCACCGTGATAAGACGCTGATGTTGGCCGATGGTGTGGCTGATGCAAATAAGCTCCGCTCTGACAGTCGATGTAATGATGGCTTGGAGTGCAATACTGTCCTGGATATTGTTGATGTTGCTGCTGCTGTTGTGCCATAGCTGCTGCTGCTGCAGCTGCTGCTGCTTGGGGATGAGGGTAAAGATGTGGGTGGCACTGCTGCTTTGCACAACTGTTCGGTGTACTGGTTTGCATTGGAGGATGACAACAACGAGCGCAACGCATTGGTGTTTCGCATCCTGGCTGTAATTTGTTTATACATATATGCATATATATAGAGAGAGATTGAGATATTGAGTTTGTCTTATATATATATATATATGATTAAGAGTGTGTTATAAGTTAGAAATAACGTGTGTGGTTGAGAATATTGGTTACGGAGTCGCGTTGATTAAGAAGATTTGAGGTTTGGCAAACGCGAGGTACTAGAGAACCTGTGGTTCTGCAGTCTTCCGAAATTTACACATAAAATGCTGATTGATAAATTTAATGTAAAATTGTTAGGTTGGAAATATTCATTTTGGCTATGTACTGTAGAATTATTTTTTGTTATAGTGTTTACAAAGAAATTTTTTAAAGTGATATTAATTTTTGTTAATTTGGCGTATATTATTGAGAATTTTAAATATATTTATTTTTAACCTATTTGTTTGATTGGAATATTCGTAAAAAAAATATTTCCAATCGTACGGCTAAATAAAAAATTGCGAAATTTTTTATTTTTAACGAAAAAAGGAAGCCACGCTTGTACCATGCGTTATCAGTGCCAAACGTATACAACACGATATTCAGGTTACGAATGAAATAAAAATCAATATATTTGTTTTTTTTTTTTCATATATATGTATAAAAATCATTCGATTGACGTGTGACGATTTAAAATAATGGCTTATCAAACGCGCGTTGGACTATATGTCCGTTAAATTAATAAAATCAAATCGACACAATTCGATCAACCGTACACGCACACACACACACATACATCCTCTCATAAAGTCTGTATATACTTCAAATAAATTCGCGACAGCTTTACTCTCTCACCAATGAAATGCAAATCAATAGACCAAAGAAAAAGAGAATAAAAACAAAAAGAAGAATGTTCGTATAATAAAAATTGAATTTAAAATAAAACTCAGTCTCTCGTGAATTTGAGAAATCCAAAGAAAGAGACCGTAGTAGCATCTCGAAAGATAGCACACTCTCTATCTGTCTTTCTCTCTTTATCTCGATAAATATGCATCACGTAAAGACGCAGTCGCCGCAAGCTCCTTATAGACTCGGCAGTGCGCCGATATCTTTCTGGACGTCTGTATATATAAGACGAAGGCCGCGATTCTGTATAAGCATGAATTCACACAGCTATGAATCGGTCGAGTATCGATGAGTCTAGGAGTCTAACCCCCTCCTCCCCCCCCCCTTCTTCTTGATACTATACTCCTTTCAATATTGGTGCGCGCTTCTAAGGCAGAGATGATTCGACCTCGCTTTCTCTCTCTCTACCTTTAAGCTTTTCCGTTTTACAAATGTACTATGCTATATAGAGCTTTATCTCTCTCTCTCTCTTTTTTTTTCTCACAACCGACAGTGAATAAATGGCTCGATCCATCGGCTTATCACGTATATAAGCTTTGATCCGCTTTTTATTTATTTTCTTTCGTTATACACGTGTATATATATATATATATATATATATATATATATATATATATATATATATATATATATGTATCTAT
>JAPYZE010001235.1:0-77982 GCA_030522805.1 Leptomastidea abnormis | reverse complement strand
TTCCAAGTTTCATCCGATTCCATTAACCCTATCAAAAGTAATCTCAAAATTTTAATCATGCCCCGTTTTAATCATGCCCCGGTCTCCCCTATATATTTTTTTTTAATGGCTTGGATATATAGTGAAATTGCTTGAGTTTATGTGTATGTGTGTGTGTGTGTGTGTTAGGATATCTATGGACTTCGTATTGATAATGAATGATTGCGATGTTTATCATTTAAAATTGCTCTCTACGAAATTTACGAGGTTTTCAGAATGAGAGAGATTTCGATTATTTGCTATAGTGCAGTTGAAATTTGTTTTTCTTGATATGTGTGTATAGGGTAATATATATTGTTATAATTGAAAAAAAGAAAAAAAAATAAAATAAACGAAGTGGTGAACTGAAATTGAAATTAAAATAAAAATAATAGCTTAAAATGTAGTGTTTTCGTTTTTATTGGTTTTAATAAAGATTAAAATTTAAAACGAAATTAAATTGTACATTTTACATTTTCTTTATATAAGTATAATAAAGTATCTACAGATGATGTTAATGTTAAATCCGACAATGAACTATAGTATTAGTCCATAAGTATTGAATAGTACGTAATAAAAATAAAAAAAAAAGAAAATCTCATTGATAGTTTATGGAGAGGATAACAGAACGATATAAATGTAATAGAATTTCTTATGCTATATATACATATACGATATATATAGAAAGTCTAATGTCTCTAAAAGTTTCTCGCGGAATCTGGAATTTTTTCTTTTGTGTTTGATAGGTATAGGTATAATGTGAGAAAATCAATGAAACGGAAATCAATTCGAATTGTTAAAATGTACGAACGTTTCATCGTTTCTCTTATAACAGACGAGCCTATATAAGTGTATATAGAAGAAAAAAAAAGAAGGGAGATCGTTTTGAACGATCGTTAAAATTTTTTATCGCCTAGTTTTTATACGAGGGGAGTATCTGTCAGTCTTTCTGTTATATGTACGAATTTAACAATGTCAGCGACGATTTCGATGTTGTATATTTTGTTATCCCGATGTTTTACTGACTTGTTTGTTTGTTACGTGTGTAGGTATACGTCAGTAAATTTATTTTATTTTTTTTTCTAGTTGAAATTAAAGTTGGTGTAGTTTATTTAGTAAGGTCAGAAAAATACAATGAAATTTGAGAGAGAGAGAGAAAAAAAAGTGTAATATGTCAAAATATATACCAATGAAATTTTTCTGCTATTTCACGCGCTATTGAAAAGATCGTAAAAATTTTCGCGAATCACATATCAACCCATATCATGTCATTTGAAATTTTTATTGATCTTCATTGCAAATTAAAGTACCTCATTTTAATTTCATACTGAACATTAAATCGTCAATTTTAATATAAAATAATTTCCACTAAATTGATCACACATACGTATAACAACAATTGAAAAAAAAAAAATATACGATAGACTTTAAGTTTTCTTTATATACCACAAGAGAAATCATCTTTAAAATAATATCCATATTTCAAAGAAGCATATAAATATACATCGCTTGGTTAAAATTTTACATGGACTATATTTTCATCTCTCTTACTTGAAAATAATATAACCAGCCAGTAAATTTGCATTACAATGAAATTCCCCAACGTGTCCAACCATAAAAATAATCCTCTTTATCCCCTTTACAATCTCGCGTTTATTAAAAATTAAATTAGTAAATACAATATCAAATAATAACACACAACAACCACCCCTCTTTTCCTCTTAAAAAAAAACTAATAATAAATCACAAAAAAAAAAAAAATAGTTGATACACAATATAAAACCCCCTCTTTTTCTCTCTCATGTCATTCTCCAAAATTTTCAATAAATTATTATTTCCAATCTTGCAAGATATTGCACGAAATCCCTCTTATTTCTCTCTACACATACCCACACATACACGTATACACACACATATAAGATCTCAGGGTATTTTACGCGAGCTTTTGGAGGGGTTGTATACCCCCCTCAAGCTCTCTCGTATGTCCGAGGAAACGTATATACGTAAACCGCCTAGGTTATACTCGTTTTATTCGAGAAGGAGAAAGGATGAAGGAGAGAGAGAGAGAGACGTCTTTACTGCCTGCGAGTAAAATTTAAAGCCTCGGAGCATGCTCATATAGTATAACCCTGGAGTAAAATCAAGCTTTCTCTCTCTCTCGGAGATTTCATTTTGATTTTTATTGCCATCCCCCTTATACATATATATTCATCTTTCTTTCTCTCTCCAACACACCAATACGTTTTACTTGCGCTTATAAGCGTTAAAGAGCTTTTCCGTCCGACATATAGGCCGCGCACGTTGTACGACTCGGAGCAATCTCTCCCTCTCGATGTATACTCGCTTCTCGTCGTGTTTGTTGAATATAGGGAAGGGGAAAGGAGATGACAAAAACATTATCGTATATCTGTATGTATATATAGGTGAAATCGCACACGTGCGACTGTGTACATATTCCTACACTTTTGAGTAGGTATATAACAACAACAACAGCTAGCTTGGGAATTTGGGACGAAAAGTCTGCATTATAGTATGTGTGTGTATGTAGGAGTATTGCGTTTTTTTTCCCCCAAGTAAAAATCTAGCTCGCGACCGATATTGGCTGCGTGTTTATAGGTACGTATGTACGTACGTATAGTCTAACACCGGCTGTGAACAACTCGACATCTTCGGTCTGTATAAAAGACTGATTTTTTTTTGTTATTCTGGCCTGCATTGCGCACGATTTTTTTTTCTAGCATATTTCTTTTTTTTCATTTTTTGTTGTTGTTGTTGTTTTTGATTTTTCTGTTTTGATGCTGCTGTATTTCTGAATATAATGATTCTGGATTCAGATTGGTATGGTAGGAGATGAAAGGGTTTTGTGAATATTATGAATGATCGATGCCTTGTGAGACGAGCTAACGTCAGCTGCATTGCCTCGTCATCTCGTATAAACTCAAGTTTTCCACGCGCGAATTCCATTGGATGCGACTGAAATATAGAGATAAAAAAAGAGAGAGAGAGAGACGTTAGAGAATTCTTAAATGTAAAAATGCCAAGTCAAAACTCCTGATGCTGTATCGATCGTGTATAGAAAAAATTTTTGCTTTGTTTACTGGATTTATAGATGTAGTTTGGGTTATTGAGATATATTATAATTTTTAAATCTTGGATTGTTAGTTAATTAGTAAATTCTTAACTTTTAATTATTATAATGAAATAATTACAGATTTTCTTAAAGTTTTTGTTTGCAATAATGAAAAATATAAAAAATAATAATTATGTTGATTTACATATTTCAAAAGTTTCAAATATTTTTAAAATAAAGAGGAAAAAAAATAAGAAGTAAGGATCTATAGATAAACAAAAGAACAAAGATTAAAACAAAAAGAGAGAGAAGTTTACTCGCACGATATACCCTACAGATATCAGAATGATAGAACATGCACGTGAATATATATTCCAAGAAGAAAAACCTCGGACTATACACCGATCCTCTCTCTCTCTCTCTCAGCATCTAGATTCTAAAAGACGATTTCAGATGGGTAGCTTGCTGGTATACGCACACTTTTTTTATACCAACCTTCCTTCGCATCATCTATACATATATAGGCCTTACTTATACCACATATATTCACATACATACACATAGCAAACGACCAAGAAGCGGAAAAGCTCGTGCAAGCTCTCTCTCTCTCTCTTCTGCTTCTCCTTCTTCTACTTCTATATACTTCCTTAACCGCTATACTGATACTTTCGCGCATTTTCGCCGAGTTTGCGCGACTGGTCTCTTTCAGCCATGGTAAAACGCACAAAGCGACTTCTTTTTTTCTTCTTCTTCTTCTTCTTCTTCTTATTCGTAAGAGATTTTACGTGTGGTGGCGTTCGCAACTTCTCTCTATACTATACAACCTAGCTTTCTTTCTCGGCTATATCCAACGACCGTTGCGTTCTGGGAAATTCAGAGGTGGATATACGCGCGTATTTTCTCGATGTCCTGAATACTGCATCTTTTTCTTCATCTCTATCTTTTCTTGATTTTTTTTTTTTTTTTTTTTTTTTTTTTTTTTTTTTTTTTTTTTGTTTTTTTTTTTTTTTTTTTTTTGCAAGTAAGCATTTCTTTTGCTTGAGCCTTTACAAAGCTTGTGTATAGAGATTTCTGGGGATGAATCGTTCAACGTATCGTCCTAAAGAAAGGCCTAGTTCTTTTTTCTATGTCGAGCTTTAATTTTCTGAGTTAATTTGTTTTATTTTTTCTATAAAGGGGTTGGAGGGGAGAGGGTATTATTTATAGTTGTGTCTATGATTGTGGCTTTTTCAATAGCTTAAATTTTTAATGTATAGGTACTCGAGATTTTAGATTATAATTTAAATAGAAATTATTTTAATGACCAATCATAAAACGGTTGATTAGAACTGAATTATTAAATAGACGATTAAACGATATGTAGAATATTAATAATAGTTATTAATTTTAACTGAAAGACTTATCATTTTAACAAATCAATCATTAATAACTTCTTTATTAATATCACTGCTCAGATTTAATCATATTCAATCATATAATATTTTTTTTCAAGCTTTTCAACATAATCCAACATTAAAAGAAAAAAAAATGAATTTATTCACAAAACACACATTACGAATGACAAATGCAAACAGCAAAAACGATAATTATTACAGTTAACTGCCAGTTGTAAGCTTTTCGCTCATTATAATCAATGATATGAAAACCTGTATATGTACATTATACACGCATTTTCAAAAGCGTAAATATAAAGTCCCATCAATGTTTATCCTCCCTGCAGCTTTTGCTGCCATATACGACCCAGTTATGATCATTAATACAAGCAGGTTATCATCCAGCAGTATAACGTACATATATATACATAAATGTATTATACGTGTGCTTGCATTTATAAAGCAAAATGAAAAGCCTTATTTACGACGCTCGTTACTCTACATTTGCTTTTAAAAAGCTGCAATTTGTCGCGCGCGGCCTGCGTTTTCCTCGCCTTTTGGAATATATATATACACACAGACATACAAATACAAGTATATACAAACGTACACAAGTGACCGCACATTTTGCTTGGACTGTATTTAAACCGCTCATGGCAGAGGGGAGGAGGCAAAACCTCAGGCGAGTTTACAATTACGAGACTACTACTGCTACTGCTGCTAATGTTACTGAGCTCTGCTGCTACTGCTGTGAGTAGTAGGGCTATATGCTACTACTGCTACTACTGGTATATAACTCTTTTCCGCGTCGTAAAATGCTGCTTTAAATATATGTTATTTGTGAGGGGTAGGAGGAAGGGATGGAAAAAAATTCTTGAAAATATTAACATGAGAGAAAAAAAATATTGCTGGATTTTAGGGAGATGAGCGTTAATATATATTAAGTGGAGCTTGAGCTTTTATGGAGCTTAAAATTTTGCTAGATTTAATTGGTCGATGGATGGTTTGGAGACCAACTTGACTTTAATTGTTCTACTGATTTATTTTGAATTGCTTTTTTTTTTTATTTTTGGTGAGAATAAAAATGTAGATTTGTTAGACTTACAAATATTTTTGAAATACGTGCTTTATCAAACCCTGAAATATATTTGTTTAAGAGCGTAAAAAAGAAAAAATATGTAACGCTATTTTTTTTGATGGACTGATTTTTATCAACAGAACATTTTATTAAATAATAAATTTCAATTTTTTATTGTTTGTTTCTTCTACTTTAAAAAAAAACACTATCGATAAAAATTCAAAATATTTATTTCATTTTATAGAGCTACGTTTTATAGCCTTACGAAGCACTTTTTTTCAAATTTAATTTTCGCGATTTCTACCATGCATATAAACATATATTTTCTCAAATCCCATTTTTTGTTGTCCAACTACAATAATACCGCAAAAATTTTTGCTCACTTGCTATGCCGTAAACCGTACACGTGACCACAACTAATAAATCTCACAGATTTATTTATTTATCCCTACGTATTTTACAGCGATATTATATCATTCAATCATCCCCACTACTTTCTACGTACTAATTAACGTCATTCAGTTTTTCATTTTTCATCCAGCACCCTAATACTAGAAGAAATAAAAAATAAATTCCATTTCTCCCTCCTCTTACATCACCGAAGGAACGCACGATTCGCGAATTCAATATCGACTAATGAAAAAGTTTTCCCCTCTATACCTTATATATCCAGTCCATTTCAGCATTGAAAGCCGAAAATTACGTTGACCCAGCGTTAATAGAAGTAAGAGAGAGAAAGAAAAAAAAAGGGAAAAGAAAGAAAGAAAGAAAAAAAAAGTGGATTAGCCAGCATGTGGCAATAAGTGAGCTTCAGCTAATTTTTTACTCTCCCCTCATACGCAGAGGCATATAAATAGAGGGGGAAGGGTGAGTTGCTGATGTTACCGCTGCGTATATAATGTAAGGCGCGACAAATTGCACAAGCGCGTGATATTTGAATAAAATGTAGGCTGCGCGTGGCGTGAGTCTGCACACGCACGTTTATACATATATATGTATCATCATAAGAGAAAGGAAGATAAAAGAGCATGAGGGGGGGGGGGGGAGGGTTAAAGTCACGTGCGACCGAAACGAAAGAGCTGCTGATGCTGCTGTTGCAGCAGGGCTTGCATATAAGAGAGGGTCGTCGTTGAGAGACGACTAGGATGGTGGTATACACGTGTACGCGACCAGCCCGCCATTCCGCGTCAAATGGCCCGGACAAAAGTTTCAAAGTTGCACTAGAAGGAGAGGATGAGGGGAGATAGTAGTAGTAGTAGTAGTAGTAGTACTACTACTGGCAACGGGTAATTGCATTATTCTGCGTAATTAAAATTTTAAATTGTACCAGCCGGATATTCTCTTGCGTTGGCATACATTTTATAGAAGTTTTGTAATAATTTTTCGTTTTTTCTTTTTTTTTACTTTTCTTTATTCTTCTTTTTTTTTTATTATGGGGAAATAGAAGCTTTGAAAAAAGTTTGTATAACTATTGAAAAAGAACTTTCTAATAGACGCAAGCTTATATTACTAGAGGATGAGTAAAAAAAATAAAAAAAAAGTGGGTAAGGCTCTCACTCTCTTTCAGCATTGCAAACTTTACTGAATATAATTGGATTCCAATGTTCCTTTTTTTTTTTATTTTTACAAACTAATGTAGAATGCAGTTGGAAATTACTACCTATTGTCGTTATATAAGCGTTCCATTCAAAAAGTCTCTTATTAAAGCGGAAATTTATAAAAAATTAAAAAAAAAAAATTAGAGATGGAATCAAAAATTATTCCTGCCAAATTGATGTAGGTATATAAAAATCAAGAATGAGTAAATATTATTTGTAAGCTTTATATAATAACCAAGCATTTTGTCAAGAGACAACAAAACGAGAAAATAATAAACTTTTCATTTTGTGTATACAATATATAAATATACCCTTTACCCACTTCAGATATGAAATTAGCAAAATTGCAGCGCATTGATAAACATACAAATGTACACACATACACATACACACATCCAAACCTCATTCACTTCTCTCAGTATAGTCATAATAACCCATAAGCCGCTTACACTTAAATTCTCTCTCTCTCTCTCTCTCTCTCTCTCTCTCTCTCTCACGGACAAACAACAATTATTTGCATTATTAAACTTCTATAATACCACACATTGACTCAAATAAATAATCCCAGCGTATTCATTTTGCTAATACCCCCAGTCGTGATATAACCACTTCGCATATATACCATTATTTTATAATATCTCTTTAACATTTGCACATACACACGCATACACACAAGTACAAGAGAAAATCATGAAATCAATACCTAAACCTTCTACCACAACATCAACAACAAAAAACGAAAAAAAAAACAAGTAAAAAGTCAGCTCAAGCAAAAGAAAGTTATAAGCCAGTCAAAGCCACGAGATCTAAGCAAGCCTCTCAGCCCCTTTTCAACCTCTCTCTCTCTTTCTCTCTCTCTCTTAAACTTTTCGCACATACATATACCCCCATATATAGCTTTCACTCGCGCGATCGCGTCAAACTTTCAAGCGCTCAATTTTGGCTTATACTCATACATACGCACATACACACGTATACACATACATTTACAAACACACAATCCCAAGCATTATACCAAGGGCTATAAAGGAGAAAGAATGAAGGGAGTGAAGAAGGGGGGGGGGGTTATAAAGAAGGTAGCCCCGGTCTATGCTAGATACGGGAGCAAAGCAAGCAAGCAAGCAGCAAAAGGGATACACATCGTAAATCAGCGGCTCGCGTTCTCTATTCTCTCTTTCACTGTTCGGAACTGATTACGCGGCTGGTCTGTAACGGACCACCACCTCTTCCTCTTTCACTAGCTCCCCCCCCCCCACCTTTTACAAACGCGTTCTGGATTCGCGTTATATAGTCTCTCTCCTTCTTTATCCTACCTATATAGGTACCCCTATAGAGTGAGTCACGGGGCAACGTTTCCACGGTGAGCACAGCACCACCGCCGTCCGCAATTCGCCACGGATTTTTATATGATCTTCGCTTCGCTCCCCCCATCCATCCCCCAACAGCTCCTTTATTGCTCTCTACCCTTATACTCACTCCCCCTTACTCCACCCACCCATTCCTCTCTCAGCTTTTATATACGTATATCTCTACCGTATATATAGCCCTTTTGGGTAGAGATTTTAGTGCGAGTCACGTTCGTTTGGACTATAGCTCTCTTTCTTCCTACCTACCTCTTACAACTAACCAATATTTCCTTTTACTTTTTCCTTTTTTTTTCTTTTTTTTTATCTTGAGCTTGAGATTTTTGGCTGGACAATAAGAAAGTATCGTAAAAATAAGCTATATTGCTACGTAAAAGTGGACTTGAGATTGAGAGACAAAAAAGTGGGATATGAGAGAGAGAGAGAGAGAGAGAGAGAGAGACGTTTGAATTTAATGTGAGAGCTTTATTTTTTTTTTAGGTGCTTGACTGACCTCTTTCTATATAATTTTTGCCAAACTTTTTATTTTTTTTATTTTATTTTTTTGATATGAGTTTGACGATCTAGTGATACTTGTGTTCTCCTAAATTTGCTAAAAGGGAATGTTGTATTTTCATATAAATTTTTTTTTTTTTGTCAAGAAAAGTTGGAGCTTGCAGCAATATTCTTTTAGAATTTAAATATAAATTGGTCAAAGTTTTATGAATGCTCTTTGCTAGAAATATTAAAAGGGGTAAGGATTAGAGTAAGTTTTTTCGGTGTAACTATATATAAAGGTAAAGTCAACACCTTTTTCCTAGTCTTCATTTTTTAGTTTAATGAAAGGTCTAGAGAAATATTAAGCTAACGAATGAAGAAAAAAAAGAAGTACTGATAGGGAAGATGGGCTTATAATTAAAAATTTTAAACTGGATGTATATATATTCTAAGATGATAAGTTAACATAATAAGTATTTTTAAAAAAGAAATTAACATACAAATTCATGCTAAATACTTAATTATAAATTAAACGACTTATATAACCAACACCAACGTTATGTAAATAACAATATAACAAATTAAAAAATTATAGCAGCTAAATATAAAATCTAAACTTGAGATCATTACACACATAAATCATGCATCATATAGATGAAATATGTGATATATGATGCTAGTATATTATGTGTATATGTATACGTTGTATACAACAATCCATTATTTATATATAGATAAAACACCAAACTTACCGACCCAGAGAGACATCAACACGATTTATCCATCAAGATTAATCAAATTCACGAGAAAATTTTCCTGGTATATACTCATATACCTATACTAGGAAAAGCCAAAGACAATATAACCTCGTAAAGTATATATAGTATTATTATATATACTTCGACATAGTTATTTAAAGTACGCCAACAAATTCCAACTGAATTGCACATACACAGATACATTATACATACACGAATCTATATACGCAGAGAGAGGTCAGAGCAAATACTATTACACAGAATCGATCGTCTCTTTCTCCCTCTCTCTCTCTGTCCGGTTAATCCACTAATTCATTGATTACTAAGTTTTATTCCCCTATTCCCAGCTTTCACCTCTCTCTCTTCCCTTCTTCTCTTCTCTCTCTCTTGTCGGGATTGAGTGTGTCATTTTCGGATTTCAAACTCCCTCTCCTTTTCTCTCTTTCTCTCTCACACACGTCCCTTCTGTTGAAAGCTCTTTCCCTCTATACTACTACTACTACCACCACCACCTCTCTCTCTCTCTCTCTCTCTCTCTCTCTCTCTCTTTCCACTTTTGCGTTCTCCCCTTTCAGATTACCGCGACGAGTATAGAGAAGGGTCTCCTATATATGTATATAGAAAGGGAGGAAGGACTACTGAATACCGTTGAGGAAATTCCCGATGATCGGCCAGCTGCACGTACGCTAGAATATATACCTTCTCTCTTTTTTCTATCCGTATACATATACGGTATATTCCCTTCTTTTTAGCAGTGTCGAGAGCTTTTCCAAGCGAAAAATATATTCGCTAACGTAGGGAAAAAGTAGAGTGGACATACACACCTATAGAAGCATATATACATATATAGGTAACTACTGCATTAAGCGGATCTATGAGCTTTGAGAACTTAATTAAGCGCTGGCTTAAGAAAAATTACTTTGGACGTAGTAGCTCTAGCTAGCTATATAGCACTAACTTGTCTCGACCTTTTTTTTTATTTTTTTTTTGGACTCTAGGGATTTAAAATAGCTCGCGCGCTAGTGCATTAATTTCCAGTCTGCAAGCCACAGAGCTTGCAGCTAGAATATATAGAGCTAATCTAGATGCGTTAACTGTATATATGTATTATATAACGATTGCTTCGATAAATGGCTAGCCAAATTATATGGCTTATGTTATACAGCGAAAATCTTCCCACTACAAAAGTTAAGCTTTGACATTGGAGATTTTTAGAGATTACCATTGTGTCTCTGAATTATTTGTTATATCTTTTTTTGATATTAAACTGTGTTATATCAAGAGATGTAAGATTAAGGTAGATATAAAATAATTTGTTAGCTATAATAAAAAGCTTCTTTTTGCAAGCACTAATTATCCGACTATTATATTTGAATTACGACTATATAATAAAGATGAAAAAAAAAAGAAAACTGAAACATAATTTTAAACACCTAAACCTTTTACAAGCCACAAAATTCACTCGTGGTTACCAGCTAATACCAGTATTACAGAAAAGAAAAGTATGTCGAACAGGACAGTAGAAAGAGGCGCACAAGCTTACTTGGTACATATACTAACCAGGGATGCACACAGCTCGTTAGAGACCGGTTAGTTCAACATTAACGCGCTTGATTTTCTCTGTTTACCAAGAGAGCCCTGCCTATACCCTACTCTACATATATATAGCCTAGTAATGGTAGTAGCCACATCATATACGCAAAAGCTCTATAGCCTTTAACGCACATAATGAAAATTCATTGAAAGCTTTCAACTTTCCAATCCCTTTTTTTTTTTAATTCATTCCCTATTCTCTCTTTTTTTTATACAACTTAGAAGGTATTAGGTCAAATAACAGTAAGAAGAAAAGCTGGGTGGGGGAAAGGGGGTACTAGTAAGGGTTAGAGGTTGGTCGTAGAGACTGCAAATTAAGCCGAGAGGCTGCATCGGCCTTCTATAGGTATATATTATAATAGTAGCGCTTCGGCAATTTCCTGCACCTCTTATATATACCATCTCTCTTACTCTCTCTCTCTCTCTCTCTCTCTCTCTCTCTCTCTCTTTCATTTCCCTATACCTCCAGCTCAACTTCCATACCAGAGCTTAACTACTACTGCAAGTATAGTAGAATAGTAGTAGCGCCGCAGCAACCACTACCTACCATCGTCGTCGTTGTCGTCGTTGCCGCCGCGGTCTTTCGTTTGATTCTATCTCGCGCGACGCGACCGAATTTACGGCCTTACTATCTCTCTTCTTCTCTTTCTCTATCTCTATGTATATATCGACATTGCTGGCCCACTACTCTCTCTCTCTCTCTCTCTCTCTCCCTCTACTCTTTCGAATAATTAGTTCGTGCATCTATAGGGAAGGTAGAGGACTAGAGAGCAACGGACTAACGGTAATTTCGTTAGTTTCTCAAGCGTGATATCGCGATATATAGTTAAAATATGTAATATGCAGATGCATTTTGTGTCGTTCGTGATATTATATACATGTACCTACATTTAGATATAGATGAGTGTCTATATATTATAATGTTTTATTGATTTTATTGAGAGCTTACAAATTGTTCTTTTATTTGTATCTGTTGAAAAAAAAATAAACTAAAAATCCAGTTTAGAGCTTTTTAGAACAAAAAAAAAAAAAAAATGGTAAATAAAGTTAGGTGTGTAACTTTGACGCGTAAATTATTCAAGCATAGAGTTCATAAGGGTGAGTATAGAGAAGAAGGTAGAGGATGAGGAGGGGGGTTGAAAACTTTGCCATCTCAGGGACAACCTATACCTACGTTCCCTAATATTTTAATGCAAGCAGGCTACAAAAACTTAGGAAAGCTAGAAGGGGAGAGAGGGGAGTAAGAAGGATAGAGGATGGCTATCGTGTCATGCGCTAGTAGTTGGCTAGTAAGAGAGTAAGAGAGAGAGAGAGAGAGTAGGCATATGAGAGAGCGTGCACTTAGTCGCGCAACAATTATTAATCGAAAATTTTCGAAAGACACTACGGTAATCCTTGGGGGTCTTAAGAGCCAAAAGTTCGTCGGCTTAAGATCTCTAAACGAAAAAGACGAGAGAGTAGGAGAGAGTAAGAGATAGAAAGTGAAGAAGAAGAAGAAGAAGAAGAAGAGAAGTGTAGTAGAGAGATCGAAAACCTGGAAAACTTGGAACGTAGGTACTGAAGAGTATAGAAAGAAGAAGAAGAGGGAGGAAGGGCTATGGCTTGACACGGCGCATACTAATTTGTTCGCTCAACTTCTAAACACATACACATATACATACATACATACACATTGGTAGCGTAACTCTGACACGAGCTACGTGTCCTGAGGCATATAGATGTACTCGAGTGTGAGTGAGAGAGAAAGAGAGAGAGAGAGAGAAGGGTAAAATTTCAACGCACCCGCAGGCTGCGCTTTCGCGATATCGGGCTCTGTAATATATAGATATATACACTGTGAGCACAAAACTTCAACTTTTAAGGTAAATCGTTTTCGTGTATTTTTCTTTTTTCTTTTTTTTTTTATCTTTCTTCTTTAATATGAATATTGTTGTAATGAGCTCATTATCTTTAGGCTGTTTTACTTGGGAAATTGAAACTTACACTTTTGGTATATATTAATAATATATTCGTGGTAGGATTTGAGGAAGATATTCTTGAGAGCTTGAGCTTGCGAGAAATTAAGATTCAAATCTTGTGTTAGAGATCTTGAGTTTAACTGGTTTCCTAAGATATACAATAAGCTGGATGGTATAGTGAATATGATATTTCAATAAACAAATAGTTTATTTGATATGTACTACTTGTACGTTTATTTATTATAAAATTTATATTATTTATGTTTCAATTAAAATTTTTATTTACTTTTTAACGTTAATATTTTTATAAAATAAATAAGTAAATAAATAAATACAAGTGTATAACAGCTATATTTATATATTTAATATTGATCCCTCTTAAAAATCGTGATATTCATTCCAGCTGATGCAATCTGTTTTTTTTTCTCTTCTTTTGAACATTGAAAAATTAATTCATATTTTTCAATTTAAATTCACTGTATTTTCCATTTCAAATATAGCCTCCAGGCAAATTTCACTAAATAAAAAAAAAATAAAAAATATCCGCAATATTTACGCACCGAACATCCACCCACGCACGTATACATCCTTGTTTTTTTCACCGATTTGACGAAGAAATCACTGTGTTAATAAAGTCTATACTAACTGCTTTGGCGTTAATTAAAAATCTGATCGACTATATCACAGACTATACAAAATAAAAAAAATAAAAATGATAAAAAAAGGTATATACAGTAACGACGCGTAGCAGTCTCGTCGTCTCGACATCGGCTTAAACCCCTTCCTCTTTAGAAAAAGAAGAAAGAGGGATGAATGGGATGGGTGGGTATCTATTTTTAACCAGACAATCGATCGTTAGATTTCGATAGACACGCCCAAGCGACAAATACCCGCAGCAAAAGTATATATAAAGGTGTATACTTACTTCTTGCTTGCCTAAGCTCAACCATGCTGGACGTCCATTCCCTTTGACGTGCTCTTGAAAAGAACTACATATATATAAATATACCCCATGATAAATCCAGAAAAAAAAAAAAAAAATAGGTAAAGAAAAGCGGAAGAAAAAGAAGCACATCGTACAGTAATAGAAGAAGAAGAGAAAACAAACGGAACACACACTATATAGCGTAAAGAAAGAACGAACGAACGAAAGAAAAGCGTATATCCAGTAACATTGGTATATATCCAACGATCCCTTTCAACTCTCTCTCTCTCTCTCTCTCTCTCTCTCTCGCGGATATAGAGCTATATAGAGCACAAGCAAGAGTTGGATAAGAGAAGAAAGGGAAAAGGGGGGATACGATAGTGTGTACGGAATTTACTGGCTTCTTCCTTCCTGAGTCCAAGCAAACCCCCGCATAAAGCTTGAATCCGGCATTTCTAGTCCGAGAGTAGTTCTAGGATCGAGGCTAGAAAGAGAAAGAATATCATACATGTATAGGAAAAGGGATGTAGTTTTGCTAGTGGTGGTGGTGGTGATGGTGAAGGGTTGTGTGTTAGTTCTCTCTTTCTCTCTCTCTCTCTCTCTCGAAAAGCTCCCTGCACTTAAAGGACACAGAGAGCCCGTTGTCAGAGTATATATATACTAGCTCTAGCCCTTATCTATGCGACGTTTACGTCGACAGTGGCAGTGGAGCGTGCGTGCACATTCAAAGCAGCGATGTAAGATATATAGGTATATATAATATATATACAGGGTTGCTCTCTCTCACTGTGCCGATGTTCTCGTCGTCGTCCTTATATATACCAATCTCGTAATTAGCAGCATCAGCGATGTGCTACGGCCTTAAAGCTCTTCTACTCTTCAAGAGTGGGGGGAAAGAGAAAGAGCATTGGCCGAGATTAGGCACGCGTTGCGTATAGCACATAATATATACTCGACTATATGCCCGTATCTTTCTTCCTACCTAGTATGTATGTATGTATGTGTATGAATGTGTGTATGTATACTCACACTGCTACTGGCTCTTATCGGCTTAACCGGATCTACGGGTATACGCGAATTCAAGTACGACTATACCTCCCTACCACTACTACTACTACTACTCTTTCCCTTTTCTATAGTGCTCGTGTCACGTAGACTCAGCTTTCTTTGCTGTCTCGCCTCGACGTTTCGTATTCTCTCTCTCGCTTTTTGCTTCTTTACTTTTTTTATTTTTTTGCTTTTCATTTGGCATGGTTCTTGGCTTGTGGGATGCTTGGTTAAAGTGACGCTTTTGAGGGATGAGCATTTGCAAGTCTGGTTAAATTGAGGTTAATGTGGTCACTTGGGTTTCTGTATACGTCTACGCTATCGCGTGTTCTAATTTTTAAACGAATGATAAATGTGAAAGTGTGTGTGTATTTTAAAGAGTTATATGTTTTTTATTTAAAAATAAATTTAGTTTTATGAATTGATTTACTGATTTATTTTTTTCTTCTTTTTTTTTATGGTAATATTTAAAATTTAATGAAAAATACTTCATAAAGCTTTTACTTTAGAAGCCAAAAAAAAAAAAAAAAGTTTAAAAAAGTGTTTTACGTACTTATTAAAAAATGCACACATTGAGAAAAGTAACTTTTTTAACCTAAATTCATTAACATGCACAAGTTTTAGTAGCCAAAACTTTTCTTACGATTTTTTTTTTAGACTTTATTAAAAAAAAAATATTCATGTAATGACGATGAAAAAAAAAATATATAAAGAGTTTTCAAATTTACACTACTAAAAGTTTGCTTATCTTATATTAAATTTGTTTACTAGATTTTGCCCGTTTCAAGTTGAGATACAGAATATATGTTTTTTTTTGCTTATTTGCGTTTATTTGATTTATGTGTCTGACCAAACACGGTTTTTTCTACTGCAGATTAAATCTGCAAATTTATTGCGTTTCACAATTTCAAATTCTGTTTGCCGTTTTCATTTGCGTTTTTTTTTATTTACTTATTTTTTTGAATGATTTTTATTATTATAAGGTTAAAATAAATTTAATTTTAAGATTAAATGTAAATGTCGATTTTTTAAAAGAAATCTTATTTACAGCAATTTTATTCTGTGCTATCATTAATCTAATATGTGATATGTTATGAAAATATTTTTTTAAACATATTTTAAATCTCATTAAGTTAACTTTGAACTAAAATTATATTTTTTTTTGTTACAGGTGAGTTTTAAATTTGTAGACACACATCCACTTTCCAAAAACGTAAGTTTTAAATTAAAATATAAAATCACCATAATTTTATAAAATTATAAAAAATTAAGAAAAATTCAAACAAAACTGGAAAATTTTAAATTTTAATTAAAAATTAAAATACTCATCTAAATATTGCATTTATATCCAAGTTTAAATACTAAAATATAATAAAAAAATAATCTAAAATTAAAAACAATTAACTATTTTATTTATTCATATTACTAAAAATCAAATTAAAAAAAAAACATATACGTAAATTTAAATTTTCAAAGTCATTAAATTCCATATTTAAAATACATTTAATATTAACCCCTCGCTAAAAACTTATTCACGAATCAAAATTAAAATACGCGACTATAATACCAGTAACATCTAATGAACAAAATTCCATCGTATTGCACATGACCCTCTCCCCCTCTATTGTACAATCGCATAAATTTCCAACCCACAGTACACCAAGGCAATTCCATAGTACACCCCTTTACTTTCTATCACACAGAGCGAGGGTTGTATGGAAGCACAAGTTCAACGCAACTGCAGTCCAAATTTTCCTCGTTAAAATAACAATTATCAGAGATTAACAGTCAACGTGGTTGGTTGGCTCTTTCTCTCTCTCTCTATTTCCCTCCTCTCTCTCCGCGATAGCAGCAGCTATACATCCCATTGACGCTTACGCCTCCAGCTGCCGGCAGTTGTGGTATATCGCGAAGCCTAGAGCGGCTCACAAAGTGTGTGTGTGTGGGGGTAAGGGATAGTCGATGTCGCACCTGTTCCGTATCGAGATACGACCGATACCTAATGACCAGTAGCAGCAGCAGACCCTTTCGACATGGAAGGAGGAGTAGGAGGAGGTGGGAGGGTCGATATATAACCTGGCGCGTAAACGTGCCGCCATAAACTGTCGCGCACGTGTGCAAGGGGAGTACAGGAAGGGACCCTCTCTGTGAAATTCGTCGGGGCACACACACATACACACATACGCTTCGAGACGGCCCGTCGCATATTTCACGCGAGCTTGCAATAGCTGGATGTGTATATACCTATATATCTTCCCTTTTCCTCCTACATCCTAGCTCTTCGCAATTAAGCGTCTCGTTTTATTTATTTTTATTTTCTTTTTTTTTTCTCTCTTGCTTGCTCTCTCTTTTTTTTTTAAACCAGCTTTCTGCGTTTAATTACGCGCACGAACGGTATATACGATTCTCGTTGCAAGCTCTATATTTGTATGTATATGCTGTATAACTGGTATATATATGCTGCGACAATTTCGCGGAGTGACGAACGCCCTCGATTTTGCTTATTCGAAATGGCGTGTTTCTGTAACGGGATGTACATACTCGGTTTTTTTTCTTGCTTGTGATCAAAACTATATATTTGTTGCATGATTCTGATTCAACAAACCTGAATTTCATTTCACGCTTTCGTGCATAAAGTATCACGTGTGTATACGAGATATTTCTATGACTTTTGTGTGTAATGCAACTCTACTGGCCTGTCTTTTATTATGATTGGATTTTATGTTTAAAAGGAATCATATTTTCATACAACGAAAATTATTATTGGAATTATTTTTGATGTTTTTTTTTTAAAAAGCTTTTTTTTTTTAATATTTGCATATTTTAGATAGCATATTTTAATATAATGATTATACGTTTCATATAAATCTATGCTGCGTATATAAAATAAAATTTTAATGATAATTAAAAAATGAATAATTCATCGTATAAAATTGGTATATTAATAATTAAAAGAGTATGGTCGATTGTTACTTTGAAAATAAATATTTAACATGAAATTGAGTAATATATTAAAATCAGAATTTTAAATAAAAAAATATTCTTATTTTTATTCAAATTTTAATTTCAAAAATCAAAATTTAAATTGATTACGAAAATTGACTGTATGATTCCACTCGAAAAGATAAATGAAAATTATTTATCACTTCTTTTTTTTATATTACACACTACAAAAAAATATCCATTTCATACACTTATATCAACTATAGTAATTCAAACAATCATAATACTTTTTTTTTTCTCAAACTATATTTAACAAAGCCAATATCAAATAAAAGACATAAGAGTATATAGATATTGACGCCCACAAGTACATAAAAAAGCTTTCTTCTTGAACAACAACAAAAAAAAGAAAAAAAAAGAGTAAGAATAAAAAAAAAAGTCCCATAACCGAAAAGACCATAAATTATACATCCCTCGATAAAAAAAACGTGGCGTTGTTGGGTGCTCTTACGCCATTCTCCAAAATAACCATTTAATCAGAAAAATGTTTAGCTCAAGTAGGTATATGTGTTGTGTGTGTGTGTGCATGACACATACAAGTACCTATACACATACAAAGCTTACGCTACAAAAGCTTCGCACAAAAGATCCGGTATACGAAGTGGCCATAAGAAAAAGAGAGAGAGCGGGGTAGGTAGACACGCTCGAAAGAAAAAAACCGTCATCTCTCTCTTGGTGTGGCTGGGTAAAAAAGTTACCGGCTACGACAGCCTGAGTTTTTCTCCTATCCTTCTCATGTGTACAAGAGAGAAAGACTATATAAGAGCGACAAGCTGGCACGTACATACAACGCACATACACATACATATATACAGAGCTTTCCTATAACGCATATATACGTATACAAGCAACCAGCCAGCGTTTCTCTGGGCGGCAAAACGCGCATACAAGTCGAGAGAGCATCAGCCTCTCCTTCGTATGTATATACATATACAACCGGTATAAGCGCGTGCGTCGGGGTAAATTTTGGAACGCAGCCATCGCGTTGCCATTGACTACACACAGAAGAGGCCACGCTGCGTTACTCGCGCTATGGTATGTGTATAGGTATGTATATAAATATACACTCGTTTTCCCGCTATCGAGCGACAGCCACTGTTGGAGAACCCATGTGTAGCGAATGCAAGCTCTCTCTTTCTCTTCCTCTCTATTTCTCTCTCTTTCTCTCTGGTATCTATCTACGCATGGCAAATGAAAATCATCATTGCAGAGTTCATGGGCCAACGCGTTTGATATGCCGCTTTTCTCTATATATATATATACACAGGTATACATATGTGGTGTGTGAGATATATATATTCTCTTATTGCAAGCTGCAAAAGAGGGTGTCTATCTATCTTTCTCATTCTCTCTAATTCTCTCTAACTGTCTGGCGCGCTTTGTACATATACATACCACGTTCAAGTGACCGTTTCTCTATTCTCACACCCCCCTAACTCTTGGCTTGAAGTGAAGAATTTTTTAAATTAATTCCTCGTTAGGCTCCGAGCTACTCTTACTATTCCTGTATATATGCTGTGAATTTGAGAGGGAGAGAGAACACATCGTACACGCGATGTTCGTTTTATCACTTTTGATTGTGACGAGTGAAAGCTGCGGTAAAGTGAACGCGTGCTGGATTGGCTTCGCTTTGTCTCTCTGGCAAACTTGCATGTCTATATGTATGCGGATGTATATGTGTATATGAAAAAGAGAGATGGGTGTATAACTGTGAGACGACTGACCTTTTTGATGAGAGGAAATTGCGCGAAACGAATAAGCGAGCTTGATTGAGATAGAAATAAAAAAGATAAAATAAAAAAAAAAATTCTAGTCTATACTTTTTATTATTTTTTTTTTGTTCAATTTGAATATTTTTTTTTTTTACGATTTATGGGAATTGTTTCGGAGTATTTTAGGTCTTTTGTAAAGTTGGAATTTTTAAGAAATTTTTTTTATTGTTTGAATGCTTGATGATATTATATTAATGAATGGAACTTTTTTTTTTGTTTTCATCATCATCATTGTTTTATTGGAATTTTTTAATTTAAGCAGACACGAGTGAATTGTACACTTGAATAATTACGTTTAATTTAAAATTTGTTGACACTGTAATTTTTTTTTTTTGGGAAAAAAAAAACCTGAATGGGCTTTACTTACTCAGTAGTTTAATTTTTACCAATAAATCGATTATATTTTGCATGAATAATTTTTAATTATTTTTTTTTGTCTGCAATATATAAAAATGAGTAATTTAACGTTATCTAATTTATATAAAATGTAATAAATGGTATCAGAATAAAATTAAAATTTACGTTAAGATAATTATATTAATACATCGAATTACCTATCAATTTCATTTTTATTTTTATATTTTACATAACTTTTATTCTTAATAATAAATTTAAAATTGATCCGATATAAATCATCCAAAGACATATAATCTACGTTTCATAAATTTTCAATCTCCACATAAATAGTACATCTTTTATCTATATTTAACAAACCCAACATATGTTTCCGTCATCTATAAAATCTATTTTTATTTAACCTCGTTTCCATTCAAAAGAGATGCTTTTGCAAAATTTACGAACAAAAGAACGCCCACAGTTCAAGGTCTCAACTTTCAAGTAGAAAATAGGGCAGCGAAGTCTGTAATTTAAACTTTAGGGAGAGAGCTTTATTCTACGCTAAAGTAAGTTTAGCGGGGGAGAGAAAAAGGAAAAAACTCCTTTGTTGACATTTGATACTCACAATATAATGATTCTAAAAAAAAAAAAAAGATACAAGAAAACTTGTTGACCAATTAGACAAAATCTCAAATTCTCTTCTTGTTTTTTTTTTCTTTTTTTATGAGAAAAAAACTTTTTAAAAAAATCTTTTTGTTACTTTAAAAAGTCAGTATATATTATTATTGTTATAATAAAGTAAACTCGATTTTAACTTTACAAAAATTGGATTAATCAAATCGAATTTGTTTGTTTGATAACATCAATGAAAAAAAAAAACTTTTTTTTCATACCAATATTACTGTGCACTCACATAAATAACCAGTACAAAAAAAAAAAAAAAAAAAAAAGAAAACAAAAAAAAAAAAAAAAAAAAACAAAAAAAAAAAAAAAAAAAAAAAAAAAAAAAAAAAAAAATTGGTCAACCATATTTTTACACATTCAACGCTTCTGACGCTTCCATACGGCTTACATACATCCCAACCAACAGTAGTAGTAGCAGCAGCAGTAGTAGGGGTATAAATTTTTTTTCAACTGCGACAATTACCGTAGCGACCACCCTCTACGTGTATACGCTTCATATTTACCCTACCCTTCACCTCAACCTTCTCGCCTTCCCTAAAAAACAAAAAAATGACCGAGGGAGAGAAAAAAAAGAGGGGTTCACGCAAAACAAGCGCAGAGGAACAAAGTGAAGGGGTAAATAAACGCGGGAGAGAGGCTCGTCGTCGTATAGTCGGCGACACCACGGCGCTTTCGTCCGACGAAAATATAATTTTGTTCCCAAGTTCGTTCTTGCGCACTTTCATCATAACGTTAGCTTTTTTTTCTTTTTTTTTTTTATTATTATTCTTCTTTTATATTTTAACCAACGCGTTTTTCTTTCTCTTCTTTTATACTCTTTGCAAAGTGTCACATCCTATAAACAAATGAAATTGCTTACTTTGTTTTTTTTCTCGTAATACATAATTTGTTAAAATTGCATTGTTATCATTGCATATAGTCTTTGAACTAATATTATAAGAAAAAAAAAACTAATTATTTTTCAATTCCTACAGTTACTTTTTTCCAAATACCATTAAAAAAAATATTTCATAAAATTACCAATTTTAATTATAAAATTTCTATTCACAATTTTATTTACTTCTATACACAGCATAAAATCCTTTCAAAAGAAACAAATTTAAAAAAATTGTTTAATACTTCAAAAAAAACACACATACACATCCAATCATCCATACACACTCACAAAAGAAAAAGCAAAAATCATAATCTTCCATACAAAGAAAAAAAAACATATCCACAGTCAAAGTCAAAAGAGCAACATATATAATCTCAAACAAAATCCAACAAACATACCCCATACATATATTAAAAAAAAAAGAAAAAGAAAATTGTACATCACATAAAAGTACATCATACGAGTGCAAGTGTAATTTGTGAATATTCACACAAAACCATAGCCAGAAAAACAAGTATATAACACAACACACACGTGTCCATTCAAATATTATACCAACATATACCATTGGACAAGAAGGATCAATGTGAAAACGTAAATCCCCTAAGGAACGTGAAAAAGCCATTCGCTCTCAAACTCATATACACAACACATCAGAGAGTTATAGAAAGCTCACAGCGTATCATCTACAACACAGGACGAGTAATTAGCGGACTCTCTCTTCTCTGCTCTCTTTCCTATATATATACCTTCTACATGATATTAGAAAGGGAGGCGTCGGAGATTGCGCCATGGCCGAAAAAAAAACCGGATCTCATTCCCTCGTCATGGGGATTATATACATACACTCTCATGGGCCTTTGACGCGAGTATTTGCAGGATAATTAGGAACAGTGATGTGCTGCTGCTTGATGTTGTATACAGGAGGGGATGAAAGTCCGCGAGACGACATGACTGCCCTAAAGGAGGGGGGAAGGGATGCGTACAGTAGGGATCGACCTTGGGAAAAAGAAGAGGAGGAAGGGAGAGTTGTATGTAGTGGTGATGTCCAGGGTATCCGTGTTGGGAGATCCACCACTTCTTTTAATGAAATCTCGTTTTCGTTTCGTCTAGTTCGTTCGTTCACCCCTGAAGCTTTTTACGCTACTACGTTGATTTGCCTTTTGATGCGTGGTGGATGCTGCATCATCCTTCTGTCTTTCTTTTTTTTTATTATTATAAGGATGCATCGATTACATGTAACGGTTGTAAAAATGTTCTTATTTTTTCTTTTGATGTTTATTTAATATTGTTTGTTTTAGCGTACTGATAATAAAAAAAAATATTATTATTATTAATTTTTGTAAATTTATTGAAAATAAGAATTCTTTTTTGTCTCATAAATTCATACAAACAATTTTTCTATTTTAATCCAATCTTATCCAATATTGCATTTAACATAAATTACCAAAAACAACCAAACGAATTATTTCATTGAGTAAATTTCAAGTATATATACTTTAACTGTAATCTCTTTACACCACTTTATTTTTTTTTTCTACCATGAATTTATTTTAACACACGATAAAGCAATTAGCGTATTAACAGTTAAAAGAAATGTACACACAGACACATAATACGTAAATGCAAGCACACACACACACTAAGCATAAGGCAATGGTGCGTATAGCAAGCTAAATCTTGTGCCAATTAATTAATTCAAGTCCATCCGTTCTTCTCTCTTTCTCCCACCCTCTCTCCCTCTCCCTTTAGAGCCAGTGGCATTTCCTTGCAAACAAGCTCGTTCTCTCCTTCTCTCTACTCACAGTCGTATACATAGGTATACCTATACATGCGGCAAGTCTGCAGTCTGAGGCCTCGTCGTCGTCGCATTATCGACCAAGCACATCCAGCACACCACATCGTCTAAAACCACCTACTACTACAACCTATACCATTCCATCCTTCCCCTCCCTTCTCTTCCTTCTTCTTCCTAGCACTAACATACGTTCACCACCAACGTTTTGCCATCCATAAGTAATGTCTTCTTGCGCAATTTGCCGTACCACTACCGCGAAGAAGATTGCGCAACGCTGCTAACGTTACCGAACTTACTCTTATATTATTGTATATATATACCTCACGCTTTTACCCTCTCTCTTTCTCTCTTTCTCTTTTTCGAAATTACGAGCTTGCGGCTATAATATTTGGTCGGCTCGTGCGTAATGGTCGTGTGTATATATAGAAGATCGAGTAGTGGCCGCGGGAGTAATGTTTTTAAATGATCTCCGCAGTAACCTGCAGCGAGCTAGCGCTTACTACTAGTCGTTTCGTTACTATCGTAGAGTAACGCCACAGAATATAGCGTCCTACTCGTGCACATTTACATATAAAAGCCTATAGGTATATAACCTACACACCCTTATACATATACCTTCCTTCTATTCGCTTAGAGCTTTGTGCGATGCTTCTATATGGTAACTGGTACTATATATATCAAGGTAACAAGTAAAATGCGTATATATTTTGAAAGGGGAATGAGGAAAAAGTGCAACTGCGATATTTTTGTAATACATGTGTGTCGCGTGTGTGTGGTAGGCTTTTTTTTTATCTTATAGGTATATATGAGAAAGAAATGAGTATCGTTTCGTAGAAGTTTATCGGAAAAAGTTTAATAGCTGGATGTTTTGTTTTTTATTTTTATTTTTTTTTGTCTAATTTTTTTGTCGCGATGGTGTAACGATTGGTTTGTTTTTACGTATACCTATATAGTAGATCGCTATACATTTTACACCAGATGTAGCATGTGTGTGTGTATCTGGTATATGTGTATATGTGTAGGGTAGGTTGCGAAAATAATGGGGCCGAGACTACATGCGGCTGCTAGAAAATTTAACTTTGTAATGCACTTGGATAAATTGCAAAAATATATGATTGAGGGAGGAAAAAAAAGGGTGAAAGGAAGGGAGTTTGCTTCGATCATTTTTTTTCTTCTTTTTTTAAAAGGGGACAGGCTTTTTCGTATGAGATGCTTTGCTATTTATATATGTGTGTGAGTATGGTTAGTTTTATACTGTATTTATCTTGGTTGTTGTTTTTATTTTCTTATTAAGCGGTACCAAGTAATCTAGTGTAATAAATGAAATTTATAGATGCTGCAGTTTATTATTCAGTTTTTATTCTTTTGCTTTTTGAACATGAGATTTTTATATTTTCCTTTTTTCAACTTTCTTGTGTTTCCTTTTTGTATATTTGACAATTCAACTTTTATTTTATTTCCAGTCTATAAAACAACTCTTTAATAGAGCAAATACGACCATTCGAATTTTTTTTAATATTCGATTTATTCGAATAACTGGATTCGGATATTATCCAGAAATCCAGATTTTTTTTAAATAAATAAAATTTATTAGAAAAGTTTAAAATTATAAAATAAGAAAAAATCTACATAAATTCTTAAATTATATTTTATTATCCAAACGGATATCCGAATATAAAATCCGGATATCCGATATTATAAAATTACGAAAATCAATAATTTACCATCAATATTATTTTTTTCAAACCAAAAATTTAATCACCATAATATCACCATAAATTTCCCATATATCCTACACAAATTTTTACACTCATACACACAAGACACAAACCCATACTCTCCATACAATCTCTCTAAAATCACCATAATTAGAAAATGTTTATTCATCAAACATCAGAATCCATAAAAGCTACCAATCCCTCTTAACCCAAACCAGTATTTTCTCCATTTCCGTATCACACAGTCCCAAAATTCCTTTTTATCCATACGCTAACCATAAATCACCAAAAAGCTCACGAGAGAGACAGAGGATTAAGCGTCCGCGTCGTTTCTAACCCCTACGCAATTATCGGACCAAAAGCCCAAGGTCGACCAGACACACATACCATATATATAAAACATACACATACAGCACACACCGTATATATAATCGCATACAGGGAAAAAGCTATGCTGATAGCGAGGTTGACCACAGGGTAGAAACGTAATGTATATAGGTATATAGTCAAAGAAAAGGGGATATGCTGCTATTACTGTTGCTGCATTGTGTATAGGCTTGTTCACGAGCATTTACCACGACACAAAGCGGGATGGTCACAGTAGAAAAACGATTCATGGCGTGAACGGAACGATTATACGACTATGCCAGTCTGTGTGTACATCACGTTGATTTTTTTTCTTCTTTTCTTTTCTTTCTTTGTTTTCTCTTTTACGAATCAACCTATAGCGTATATATAGCTTTAACGTCGCACGTACATAATGCGCATTTTGGAGGGGGTCAAGAAAGACGAAGCAGCAGCAGTAGTAGCAGCATCGTCTCACAGAGAAAGTAGAGGATTGAGAAAAAAATATCCTCCAAAGCAGTCCTGGAATTTCTATACGGGGAGGACGAGGGCTATCGGTCACGTATATACCGTCAGAGGCAAAAAAAATAAAAGAATAAGGGAGGTTTCGGTCCATCGTCGATTTCTCTTCGTACAACGTGTGTGTGTGTGCAACCTCCACCTCTTCTCTTTACCAACCTCCCCCTTTACTCGCATTCAGTCCTCTCTATCTTACTCTCTTTTTCTCTATTCGCGTATATACATAACCCAAGCGTTTTCTCTCTCTCTCTCTCTCTCTCTCTCTCTACTCCGGTATAGCCGAAGAAAAGGGAATCGTTTTTGACCCGGATGGATTCGTTCTGCGAAGCACGTACTACTTGGATGGCAGAGGGATCGGTAGAAAGAGAGAAAATAGAGAAGGAGGAGGAGGAGGAGGAGGAGGAGGATAGTCGTGTTTCGAAGCGTTACTACTGCTGCTGCTGCTGCTGCCTGTGAATTTCGTCTATAAAGACAAAAGCTCTCGTCGCTTGCGTCCGTCGTCAGCCTTGGCGTTCTTTCGTCCGTAAAGCCATGTGTGTGTGTGTGTGTGTGTGTGTGTGTATTCTATGTAACTCTTGTACCATCCCCCATATCTCAATGTATGTGGCTCTTCCGTCCTTTGATCGGTCTTTCTATACATACATACATCTATATGTTGAGAAGAGTAGAATCGTTTATATGTATAGTATAGAGACGTGTGTGCGTGTGTGTTAGCAAGGCAAGCAGCCAACCGCGTACCTATACCATTCGCTGATGTAAAAGTTTCGTTTCTTCTTGTTTTGTTTTTATTATATTCCTTTTTTTTTTATTTCTTTTCTTTTTATCGGTAAATTTTTTTCAATAAAATAGCTTCGTTTCTTCTTGCGCGCGTTTCTTCACGTATACACGTTCACGTGTATATATACCTATATATTGGGTATTCGTTGGGGTTGCGGATCACCAAGACATACTCGGACTCTGAATTTTCATTGATACTCACGTTCGTTCCTGTCCTCGCTCTGTGTTTTTGCACAGCTCTACTCTTTTTTTTCTTCCTTTTTTCTTCTTTTTTTTTCATTTCCGTTTGTCCGAACGAGGGTAAAGTTTTATGTCTCCTGAAATGCTATAGAGAAAAGAATTTTACTGTTGTTTTCAATCTTTTTTCATCGATTTTCAACTATTTTATATTGTTGTTTGTATCAGAGGAAATAAATGTTTCGATTTTAAAGTACGTATTTAAATTTAAAGAAAATAAAAAAATAAAATCCTACAATCATTTAACAACAATAATAAAAATAAATAGAGTTACATAAACTCATCATTTATTATTATTGTAACAGATTGCGTTTGAGCGAAATCATTTTGATAACCAATAAAACAAATCTATATACGATATATCATTAATACAAGTAACTCCCTCATTTCTCTCTCTCTCCCCTTTTTTCTCCTTTCATCCCCTACTAAGCGAAAGTAATGAATTCAAACACATATAAGAGACACCGGGTGTCCCAAGACTGAAATGCCCCCCTCCAAGAAGATTTATAGCACATTTGTAAATTACAGAGCATTACGTCTACTAGGATGCATGAAACATTGTACATTATACGTATATATGTGTATGTGTGTGTGTGTGTGTGTGTGTGTGTGTGTGTGTGTGTGTGTATGTGTGTGTAGGTATATAATGCCTCGAATTTGTACCACATATAGCAAAACAAGGAGGTCAGCAGCAGCAGTAGCATTTGCGAAAGATGATATGTGACGTCATGCGGCCCTAATGCGAAATCCAATCGATACGTCACACACGTACACCCTACTTTCTTCTTTTTTTTTTGCTCGTGTTTGAGTTGAGAAGACGAGAGTGAGTGAGAGAGAGAGAGAGAGAGAGAGAGAGAGAGAGAGAGAGGAAGGAAGAGAAGGAGTGGCGTAGAGCTATAACGCTTGGGAATTCGTAATGAGACGAGTGATTGATGGTCCTACAGCTTTCTCTCTCTCTCTCACGACCAATCACTCTAGTATCGAATTCATCCGCGTGACTCCTTACTTCCCTCTATACTTAGCCCTCCCCTTGCTTTACCATCCTTGTATATAGCATTATATTATTTTTTTTTTTTATTGGTAAACGCATGATTAACCTGTCGTCGTTTTTTATAACCTCGATTTACGTGATTTATACAAATATATACATTTAGCATTTTAGGCTTAAGCAATATACTTAGGTATATGTTATGATTATTATTATTATTGTCGAGCGATTTTAAAGTATCATGTATGCGTGTGAGTTATACGATTCCCTTTTTTTTCCCTTCTTTTTTTTTTATTTTTATTTTTATTTTTACCGACGCGACCCTTCGTGTTCGTTATTCTTTTAAGCTTAGCGCTTCGTACCTATGTAGTTTCGTACACCCTCTGAAAGCGACCGTCGTTGCCGTCGTCGTCGTCACGCGTCATAAAGTGCTAGAACGCGTGTGTATACGGTTGCTCTCTCTTTTTTTTTATTTCTTCGTTTTTTTTTAATATTGAAGGGGATGCACGATGTAGACCTATAGTATACTAAGAAAAAATTGTTGGAAAATAAAGAAATTTTAAAAAACAACTGTTGTATCGACTTTGACGTTGATGTTGTTTTTAAAAGAGTAGATGCGAAAACAGTTAGGTGAAGAAAAGAAAAAAAATTTACGAAACTTATACTGCGTTTGTGGCTTTAAAAGTTAGCTTGACTTCTTATATACTTCTTTTGCCTTTTTCACTCACGTGGCGTATATGTCCGTCTTATGTATACACACCTTATACTTATACCGTTAATAATGGAAAAGTCGCCACAAAGGATTTACCGTCCGAGATCTTGATTTATGCTTGCTTATTAGTGAAACGTGAAAACTGGGGGGGTTGGTTTTGAAGAAGAAGAAGAAGAAGAGAGAAGGGAAGAAGAAACGAGTAGCTAGAGCATACGACGATGCTTATGGTGTGTATAAATATAAACGTTGAGAAGTTCGGTTATACACCTGAGATGTGGAAGAAGCTGCGTATACTAAATCACGCTTTATAAGCAGGAGAAAGAAAAAAAAGAAAATATGGAGGTTGAGTATGAAAGTCGTATACGAAGAGAGAGTGAGAGAGAGAGAGAGAGAGAGAGAGAGTTCATTTGAGGGAAAAAGGATTATTAATATTTATGCGCGTATCTTTGATGGAGTTCTCTTTATACTTGGGTTATATTGCTGCGCCAGAGCGAAAATAATATTAAATTGACGTAGTTTTTCTTTATTTTGCATCTTCATTTTTTAAAAATTCTTTTTTTAAAGAAGATAGGTACAGTTATATCAATAAAGATGATTAATTTTAAATTAATTTTTTTTTTCTGTAATTTAAAGTATTGCAATAAATGAAATTTGCGTGCAAAAATACTTATAAATTATTATGTTTGATTATGAAATGCAGGTATGGAGGTATAAATATTTTATAATTTTATTTGGTCAAAAATATTCAGTGGTTGATATTAAATTGCAGAATTTTATTTTTTAATTAATTTATTTCATTTTTTAGATGGTTTTTTAAACACTTTAATTTTATAATTTTGTAACAAACATTAATAATAAAAATAAACCTTTTTTGAAACCTCTACATTATTTTATATTTTGCAAATACAGTTTATTCATTTTATAAATTTTAAACAAATTATTATTTTAGAAATCAATATCAAATTTAAAATGAAATATACACATATTTAAAAACGATATTTTTTTCAAACAAGTCAAAGAAGAAAAAAACTTTTAAAATTATTCATTTGACTTTAGTTGATTATAAAAACGAAAACATTTTCTTTAATAAATCTCAGCAAACGAGTAATTTAACGGTCATCCAACCAAATAATTGCAAAAAAAAAAAAAAAAATACACCTTTAATCTCCAAGCATAATTTTACACGAATTCATTTCTTCATCAACTCCCCAATAGCACTCGTCACCACCACCATCCAACATCCTCGTAAAAGCAAAAAAAAAAAAAAGTTACTTCGCAAACTTAATAACTTCATCCCCCAAACCGTATAGCCTTTGAAAAAGTTCATCCAATCTTATTTACAGTTAATAACGCGAAAAAAACCCCCCTCCTCTCAACCAAAAGATTTTTCCAGGCCAATTACTTGATTTACAGATTTCACCAGTCGCTGGCCGCGTCAGTGGCTTCCGAAACGACCACAGCAGCACAGCACAGCACTCGTGTTTTTCACAACCACAAAAGCCGAAACCGCTTCAGGCTTTTCTATATATACGCACCTGAACAAAAAAAAAAAAAAAAAAAGCAAACAAGCGAATGACAGCAACGATGGTAGTGTATGTAGGTATATAGTTCGGTGGACAAAAGTCGACAGAAAAAAAAGTAAAGAGGGTGAAAAAAAAAATGATCGTAGCACAAAGCGCATCTCTCGAACCACCAAGCGTGTCCAACCTCACATTCAGTTTTTTTTCTCTTTCTCTCTCAATCCCCCTTCTCACCCCTTACTTATTCTTCTTCTTCTTTTCTTTCTATATCCTCTTTCACTAAGAGTCGCGGACACGACGATAAAAAGACACGAGAAAAATGGTTATATAAAAAAGGCCGGACAATACATAAATACCCATAAATCGCGTAATAAGTCACGTGAAACGGCGCTAGCTACCACTACTACTACTACTACTACTACTACTGCTGCTGTTCGTTCACGCGTACGCACAACGATCTTGAGTATACTATAGCCTGGAACCTTCGCGTACAAGTACGAACCCAAGCTATATATATATATACGAACGCACGAGCAATATCATCCGTAATAGTCCATGAAATAGAATGACGGAGCCTAAAATAAAATTCCCCGACTATATATATATACGAACCAGTGAATAAGGAGGAGAAAGAAGGGGGATATATTCACGTCGCTATGTTATATACTATCGTCTCCCCCACCCCCTTTTTTCTTTGCTTGAAGACCAGAGAACCCTTATACGCTTGAGCTTTTTCCTCTTTTCGTCCAACCCGTACTATATATACCTTTTACTTGGCCTTCTTCTCGACTTTCTCTTTCTTACGCGTATTACGCTTTTCTACGTTGTAGAGAGAGAGAGAGAGAGAGGGGTAAACACGCGGTAGCTTAATGCTCGCATCTGGGTAATTGGGTGTTTTCCACGAGAGTACCTTCTCTTTGTTGCTCTCTCTCTCTCTCTTTCTCTCTCTCGAATATGGTTTGAAAAAGCTCGGAAGCTAGCGTTTTCGAAATATAACGCCGTTCAATGTTGGCTTATTCTTTTCTGTATAGGTAACCCCTCTATCTCTCTCTCTTTTTCTTTGTTGCTCGAGGACTTTCTTCTTCGTGATTGTGTGGTCGAAAAGCAAATTCGAAAAGGTATTACTGGGATAAAAAATAAATAAAAGAAGGGGGCAAGAGAAAATAAATTGCCTACTTTTCGGGGACGTTTCGTATTATTCTGATGATGTACAGCTCTTGGGATGAAGAAGAAAAAGAAAGAAAATTGTATTGCGAAACGGAGGTTTTTAAAGGGACGTAGCTACTACTACTACTACTGGTACTGCTTTTTACTTGAATTGCGCTCGAGTAGAATGAAATGTTCAATTTCTATAGACATTTATTTTATGTACTTTATTATTATTTTTTCTTTCTTTATTTTTTGTAAGTTTAATTTATATCATGTGAATGATATATTTGGCAATTTTTTTTTTGTGATGCTTTCAAGGTAATATAACTCGCCGTTAAAATTTTCTTTTTTATATAGTATAAAATAGCCATATTGACAGGTGACCTAGATTATCGTACATAATATGCAGATTTTGTAGTTACACGCTCTGTGTGCGGATATTTAATTCTCATGAGACTCTGAATATAATGATAAATTTTAGAATTAAATTTTATTTTTTTTACGCTACCAACATTATTTGAATTTTTATAGATGGAAAATTTCTCGAGAGGAAAAAAATATTTTTATGGCCCTTCAGAAAAAAAAAAATTTTTTTTCAAAACTTTTTTATGAAGAGAAAGTAAAAAAGTCAATGGTTCATAAAACGAAAAGTCGTCATAAAGATTAAAAAAAAGTATATATTTTAAACGCACCATAATGCACCTTTAAACAAATAAAATAAACAAACGTACCTGTAACAATACAAAAATTAATTTATATTTAAACAAGAAAAATTCATGCATGCATATGCATACTAAAAAAAGGAAAAAAAAAAAAGAAAACAAAGAACCAGTTGGGTAACCATCTGCGCGTCAAAAATCCACTACAACACTGTTCTTTATTGCCTGACCAATAAATATGGAACGTCGTTGTTTCTGTTTCAGTCACTCGGACCGAAAGCCAAACTACAGACTCTACGAATTGGCGAATGGATCAGCAGCAGCAACAGCAACAGCAGTGCACGGCTTGCCGGGCATCTCGTGATATATACACAGCGACGAAAACACACACAACGGTGAGTGCAGCAGAGAGAGAGAGAAAGTGAGAGAGTCGATATGGAAATTTTTTAACTGACTGCGTCCGGCACTATTTGATGAACGATTTTGAACCTTCGATCGAACCTTCTTTTTTTTCTTCTTCTTTTTTGTTTTTTCTTTTTTTTTGTTTTTTGTTTTTGTTGAGTTGTGCTATATTTATCCGCATGCTTTTTTCTTTTTTCTTTTTCTTTTTTTTTAACTTTCCGCTTTAGCCACCCTCGTAATCGACGGCTCTCTCAAAGTCAACGAGCTTACGGTTTCCGAGAATATCGATAAAGTTAAAAGGAAGAAATCAAAATTTTAGTGGCTGGACCAGAATTTTTCAATATTTTTATTTTTTTATTTATTTGTAAACAAAAGAGTAGATTGCTTGGTCATCATTTTTTTGTCTATGTTTAATAATTTATCATACTTCTGATTACTAAAATATTAAAACCTTAACAATTTTAATATCAATTTTCCAATACCTTCAATCTGGAATCTAAAATATAACTTAGCATATTTTTAAAACTTTATAAAAAAAAACACAGAATTGAGTGACTAGATTTTATAAAATTAAATTCAATAAAACTAATGTTATTTTTTCTCCATTATATTATGTGCATAAAAAATTAATTTATTCAAATAATATTAATATATTTTCAACATTTTATGATTTAGAGGGAGTATTGATAATTTTGAAATTCAAGCGTTATGAAAATTTCTGACGTTCTGAAAAATTATGATTCATGTTTACACGAATGATATATAACCTACGTCCAAGTGAATGTGGACTCATGCCAGTAACGTACGTTTTGCTGAATACGGCAAAACTTATATGCATGCAAGTTGAAATTTTAAAGTACCTTTTATCTTTTTCAACATGTTAAATTTTAGACAAATTTTAAACGAATTTTATTATTAAAAAAAGATTATCTTTATCAAATACGTATTTTCATTTCTAAAAATAGCGCTTAAAATAAATAAAAATTAGTATGAATAAATTTTTATGAAATTTAAATCTATGAAAGCCTTATATCTAACAAAATAAATACGTAAAAACAATTCGCAAAATTTTAATGAAAATTTTTTAATTTGTGTTACAGGAAAACCGTAAAGGCCTGATTTTTTTTCAAGGGTCAACAATTTTCGCATCATCGAAGTAGCACCCAGATCAAGTGAAAAAAAAAAAGAAAAAAAAAGTTCAGCAAGTTCGTCATTTCCAAGTCGTTTTTAATCTTTATGAATTCGTGATAGCTTCGTAGATAACCGCGCGCCAGTGAGTCATTAGTGCAAAAATCTCAGCGTAAACGCAGCCTGTGTAATATTCTTGTGTCGCAACGAAATACGTAAAACAAAAAAAAAAATAATAAAAAAAGATTTTTCTCTATCTTCCCTTAATCTCATCTTACTTCATCGAAGACAAGCATAAAAAAAATTTAACTATTTTGCTCGAGAGTTATAAGAAGGAATTATTAATATTAAGAAAATAAAGATGATATAATAAATAAATAAATAAATAATAAAAAGAAAGTTAAGGTATATTCGAGTGATGTTGTGAATGTAAATAAAGAATTTTGTATATTTGTAATATAGATAGCCGAATAATTTATGAAATAAAAACTCATTTATATATATGCGAGTTAAACGTATATATATTTTAAACGAATATATAAAAAAACATCAATTTTATTGTCCTATATCCCGTTTGTTCCTCACGACAATTTTTCTTTTTTATACTCGAAAATTTTAACTTGTAAATAATATATAAAATCGTTTTTATATAAATATATATAAATATAAAAATATAAAAAATTGTACAATTTTTTCATGTTGTTAATTAATTTTGTATGATGATGATATGTAAGCTACAGCTACAAAATATATAATGTATATAATCTCTCTTAGTACGTCAACTAGAATTATATAACTAAATAAATAATTGAAAATTAAATATCACTTTTTATTATTTTATTTTCATATCATAACATATTTAATACATAGCATTAAATATACATCAAAATCAGTCAACTTTTACAACATGTATTTCATTTTCGAAATTTCTCACGCACGATAAAATCCACGTAGAAGAGAAAAAAAAGAAGAAAATATTCTTTTTCCATACGAATACGCTGCTTCCAAAGGCTTGAGCACTTAACCGCTCCATAAACTGCCAGTGCAAGATATACAAACCGTAAAACACGACGAACTGAACTAAAGTGTATGGTGTTAAAGAAGAACCACAGCTGAAAAGTACGTTGTAACAGCATATTTAACATACTACGTTCCTAGCTAAAATCTACGTAATACCTACACCAAAAAAAAAGAACAAAATTTAAAAAAAAGCTTTACCAAGGTAAAAGAACAAAAAAAAGGCATCCGTGCGAAGAAAGCTTCAAAAAAGCTCTCTCAGTCCTCTTGAAAATTCGCCTCGTCCTCTCGGGTATATAACAAAACAAAAGGCGCGAACAAAATGCATTTGCTTCTCGTTCCTTCTCCATCTCTTTCCCTTCTCCCTCTCACATTTTATATATACCAACGTTTCCCAACATCTACGTAATCGTCGCGGGTCGACTGAAAATTCTTTGACCTCCCATTACGGGCTCCATTAGCATTCGTAATTTCGCGACCCGTTCGCACTTTCCCACATCGCTAAAAGGGGAGAGCTTGCAGCTGCCCCTTGTATTGTGAAAAAGCTCTTTTTCTTTCTCGCACATGCGCGAACACCACTGACAAAAGCAAAGAGGATGAGGAGAGTTTAAAAACGGGGGCTGGAGAATATTCATCAGGTGCGCAACTCCAAAACCGCACCCCCTTTTTTTTGCCTTCCTACCCTCTTTCTCATACTGAGAGAACGGCATGCGCGTCACAAAAAGCATTGGTAAGCCGGTGTGGAAAAGTGGAAGATGAAAATATAAGAGACCTACGGACTGGCAAAAAAAGGAGGAAAAGAGAGAGAGGGGGAGAGAAGGCAATGTCGCGAAAGCTCGCGACGAAATGTCTCTTCGAATCGAGGTAGAGTGCGAGCTTTTAGGAAAGCTTTCAGAAAGAGAGAAAGAAAGAGACAGGGGTGAGCTAAGGCTTGTAGAATTGGTGTGCAGTTTCGAGGACGAAAAAAATCGCGGTACGTCACTTTGTAACTCTTTCTCGTAGTGTTTCTCTTTTTTTCCTTCTCTCTCTCTCTCTCTCTTAGCTTGGAGTTTTCTTCTTGTCGAACGCACTGAAGATAAGCTTTAAAAGCTCGTAAATGGCAGTTTTTTCACTGCACACGGTTAAGAGGTACAGGGGACATAAGAAGAGCTTGCAAGCACATGCGTATACATATCTTGAAAGCTGTGAAAAATAAGGTAAGGGCAATGTACGTCTGCGAACCGGAAAACATTATCGGTGTAAAATGCCATGTGGAATGTGGTGTGTCTGGAACACGATGCTGGAAATGCCAATGGGTGTTTTACATTCTGCTTTTCGAAGTAATGCATACGGCCGTTAGAAGCTTGGAAGCGAGAAAGAGTCATGGGGGGAGAGAAAGAGGCTTATTTCGTTTAGGAAGTATCCTACTTCTCGGTTGCTAGTGAAAATAAAAAGTATTCTGAAAGCTTTTGTTGTTGTTTTAGGTAAAGGGCTTTGAGCTTTAAAGCTCATGGGTCTCGTTTGATGTTTATTTTTTTTAAAGGGTATATAATGGAAATAAAAATATGTGTTTGTGGTTAAAGAGAAAATTGTTGTTGGAATATTTTTTAAAAGTTAATGTTTAAGAAAGTTGGATAAACATATGAATATAAGCTTTGCTAATTTAATTTTTAAATTAACTGTTTAAGAAAAAGTAGATTAGCTCTTTTAGAATTTATTTTCTTCATCAAACCATATCACGTATAATATAACTCTGTATTCTTTTAAGCTTTATAACACACTTGATTCTCTATAAATAAAAATAAAAAAAGAAGAAAAAAAAAACAATTTATGAGAAGTCTTCTAGTTACAGGAGCTATACTCGGTCATAAGGAAAAATAGTCTCTGCCAGGGAGCTTGCTTGCTTGCTTGCCACACAGGGTTTATCCAGTATATATATAGTTGCTTGGTTGCCAGTAAAACTTTATCATACTGTAATATCAAAGTAGTCGTAAAAAAATGAGCGTTTATAATTCTGATATAGCGTTATTGCATTCGCTCTGAAACACACGCAAGCCACCTTTCCCTTCGTGGCATTAAAAAATATAAAGCATCTTATTTTCACTTTATCTCTGACGCGCGTTAATATGACGTAGCTTTTCTTTTCTTTTTTCTTTTTAAAACATATACATTGCATGGTTTAAAAATTAAAAAAGTTTGACGTAGAATATAGGCTACGCGATAGTAATCGGCATTGCGTAACATTACCAAGACTCTGTTACTACTTGTATTTACGAGAGAGAAAGAGAGTTTGGTTGGTAGGTGAAACAGGTAAAAATACGATTCTATTGTGCGGCTGTATTAAGCCGAGGAAGATGCAAGTAAAGACAAAAAGAAGAAAAAGAGAAAGGAGAAAGTGGTAAGCACTGACTCGACGAGTAGAAACAGAGGCGGGATACGTCTGGGCTTCCTTGGGAAGTATTTCAAAAACTTTTCTAATATTTCGTGTGCGAGAGCTTGCGCAAGCTCGTGCGATTTGTATGGCGCGCTGAGAATTCGTTGTGCGAATGAGCTTTACCCTGGAGGGCGATTCACTGACTATGTGTGTATCTTGCTGCTATACTGCAAATTTTCTTTTTCTTTTTCTTTTCTTCTTCTATTTTCACTCTTTTGCGGAAAAGAGAGAAGAAAAGGCAAGCACTGGCATTGAAATTACCGTGGTAGTATGTATACTTGCCCTAGGTCTCTTTTCTTTACTTTTTTTTTTATAATAAACAAAGTAGAAAAAAAAAATGAAAATTACAACGAGGCCCTGGGTGGTGTGCTTTTCTTACGTGGCCCCTCTATTCTTTTGGTATGAACAAAAAAAAAATTAAAGCCTCTGTGCAATGTCGAGAACTTTGTTTTTCCAGCGTACTGAACAAAAGAGGTATTTAGTCACTTCATTTCAACGGTATATTTTCTTTTTTTTTTCTTTCTTTCTTTGTCGCCGTATGCTTAAAGCAGTATTTTTTAATTAACTTTTTCAAAGTTTATTCATTATGAATTTGTTAAATAGAGTATTTTTAGTTGAGATTGATTAGCTTAGGAAATGTCTATGTGATTAATATACTTGATTATTAATATTCCAGGAATTTGTTGGACTTTGAATGCTTTTGATTAAATAGCAATATTGAAAATATTTTGGGGAAAGCAATATTGATGTGAATGTATAATTTTCGGGACATCAAAGCTAAAATTACTAAAATTCATAATTAACACTGTGTAGGTATGTAATTAACAAAATACATAAATTCTTTCACACTCTACATAGTAAATATCACTAAAAATCAGAAAATTTTCTATTAAAATTCAATACAATTTATTTACAAGTATATTTCAATTCTCAAAATACAATTTTCACCTCCTTTTAAAAATAAATCACAAATGTAAAATCTATAAAAAAAAAAGTCTCGTCTTCACACATCCCTTTATACAAAATATACAAAACATGAAAAGGCATCTTTAATAAAAAAAAACTCAAATAAAAATAATTTCATTTTTTTTTTTTGCAAAACGAAACTACGTCATGCTGTTTGCTTCCAGTTTGTTTTTTTTTCTCTGCCAGTGAAAAGGAAATAGAAGACGAGGACTTGCAAGTTGAGCGCAAAGGGAGCACGCCCTTTTTATTTTCCCTTCTCTTTTCTATATGTATATCTATATCTACAGTCATGGCGTGAAATCAAGTCGAGATGCAGCATCCTGACTTCAAATAAAGGCTTCGAAACACAAAAAAAAAAAAAAAAAAAAATCCAGCCTTATGAAATTTTCTGGGAGCTATACTAGCTGATGCTGCTGCTACATTGCCCTCGGCACATCCGCACACGCCTAGCTCTGAAAACCTATTGCTGCTCAAATAATGATAATAATAATAATGATAATAATAATAAAGGACAAAAAAAGAAAAAAGTATATACTGGGATGTACGTGGCAATGAGATCGAGGAAGAGGTAGGTAGGTGTATATTCTATATACCAAAAGAGAAGCAGATCATTATTTTTACTGCAAATGAAGCGAGCTTTTCACGCGTTTCTTTTTTTTTTCACCTGAAAAGGTCATCTATACATATAGATACACATTTCGTACTGAATTTCAAAGCTGCCCCTCGGCAACGTAATCATCTACAGGAAATCGCAAAAAGAAATAGAGAAAAAGAGTGTGAGAGAACCAGACGCAATATCATCACGATAGTCCAGCTAGAAGCTATTGTATTAAGCAGCTGAGTAGAAGACGAGAAAGGGGTAAAACTGTTTCTATAACTTAGCTATTGCACGTATACCTACAGCTTGCTACACGTATATATGGTAGAGGTCAGACTGTACAGACCAAGTAGACTCGGAAATTTTCTAAGGTTATTCCATACAATATCCACCACTACGAAGCAGAGAAACTTTTGGCTCCTACTGCTGCTGCTACCATCGTATCTTTGCTTTTCTACTCAAGAAATACTTGTCTTTTCCTTATTCTACCCTAACATATACCAAGCCTACATTTTACCTATACACATTTATATATATATAAAAGTCTCCCTCTCTCTCACACCTCGTCTTTCCTCTGTCACTTTTATGTAGATGCATTGCACGTTACCATTCTCATAAAATTATCCTTCTTTCCTTCTTCTACTATCCTCCTCACACTCATTGCAGTACCATATCTCGCTCTCTTTTCTCTTATTTTTTTTTCTTCATCCTTTCCTTTCCTGACCCCATTTTACCAGACGGTTTCTCTCTATTCTCCCTCCTTTCCTCCATTCACGTCTTTTTCGGCATACCTCCGTTTAATTATTTCCCGTACCTTAGTGAAAGAGCGCAGTAGTAGTAGCAAGGCAACGCTCTGTCGCCTACCACTTGTCCAATTTCTTTTTTAATCTCTTTCTCATTTGACTTTTTAACGCTCTTTTTAACCTTTTTTTTTATTTTTACCAATAGTCAAAAGCTAGTACTATACTTCACTTTTGTAGAGCGTTAATGAAAACTTTTTTTTTTTAGAAAAAAATTCACATTGTTAGGATAAAATTTAGTTTAAATCGTTTATCGCGTGGTAAAGCACACATAGTTATACACAATTGTATTTTTTTTAATTTTTATTTTATTTAAATTATGTTTACAGAAGAATCTTTTTAATTTTTTGAAGCATATTTTTTTAATTACTCCAAGATTTTATTTATTTTTATTTTTTTATTTTTTTTGTATGTTCTCCAGCGATTCTTTATATTTTATAATTTTAATTGATGTAAAAAATAAAAAAAAAACTATGTTGAAATAACAAACTTGTTGTTAACAGTTAACAATTTCAAAAATAATAAAAAATAAATAAAACAATACACATAGTCACACAATAACAAATTCATAAAATCACAAGACATATCACAATACCTTCTAATAACATAAATCCTCAACAATTCATAAAAAAAATCTTAAATAACTCTAACACTGTAATTCGGTACGACATATTTAAAACTCAAAAAAAAAGAGCAGCAAAAGTCTACGCCAAATAAGAAACCTAAGAAAGAATAAGAATAAGAAGAAAAAAAAATCTAAACAATTTTCCTCGCCATGAAGCTAAAGTATAGTCTGCTTGCGAGCTGTACTAGCAGCTTTCGCGAAAAGCCTCTCTCTCTCTTTCTCTCCACCTTCGCAGGAGCGTCAAGCCTCAGAACGTCATTGCTCGGTCGTTCCTACTTTTCTCTTGTCTCTCTCATTCTCAACCAAGTCCCTTAGCTCTTCTCCTCCTCGCTATTCTTTTAATTCGTCCCAATCGACATCGCGAGAGCTTCCTCATCCCCTTTAGCATCGTCTTTCCACCTTAGGCCATGGGGGAGGGGAGGGGGAGGGTATATAAGGGCATCACCACCACCACCATCACTACCACCGCCGTCGTTCCACGTAACAATTTTCATCCTTCTTGCGGGGATTCCCCCGGCTACTTACCGTCCGTCTTGCAGCAGCATCAGAGCGCGTCTCAAGCTTCTCTCTCTCTCTCTCTCTCTCTCTCTCTCTCTCTCTCTCTCTTACGTCCCTCCCGTTATTCTTCTTCTTTTCTTTTTTTTATTTTACTTCTTTTCAGCTCTATCTCCTTCCCTCTCTCTCTTACTTCTTCTCTTACCCCTCAACGTTCCCCAGAGGACCAATTAATTTTCTTTGTTCTTCTCCTCCCGTTTCCTCTCGTTTCAACTCCTCCTCCTCGTCGTCGTCGTCGTCGTTGTCAAGGCCCCGTTGCTCCTTACGCTCCTCTCGGTTCTCATTTTAATCTCCCTAACTCATCGCGATGGCTATACGCTTTGGGCTTCTTACTTTCTCCGCCTCTTCTCAACGGTATAAGACTCTTTTCTATACCCGCTGGTACACGCTAGTTGGTATCTACCTATATATACTTATATACCAACGATTTTTCCTTATCCCCGTCGCGTCGCCACGGGGTAAAATGTCCTTCCGACTTTTCGACGTCGTCGCTCGTCGATCGTTTCGTCGCTCTACAGTTAAGACGAAAAAGAGCACTAAGAATGTGGATTTCACATAGAGAAGAAGAGGATATATAGGGGTAAGCCAAAAGAAAAAAAAAAGAAAATAAAAGAGGAAAAGTAGTCTAAAAGAGAAGAAAGAGAGAAAGAGAGGAGGGTACCAGGTACATTTCCCACTGCTGCGCGCGATCGATTGCATAATATCGTCGTCTTTCCTAGTAAATGGAAATGTCGAGCCACCTCCCTATTTTGCGCCGCGAAGCGCGAATACATTTGCGAGCGAGAGAAAGCCAGACCGAAAGAGAGAGAGCTCATACCAGACGTAGAGATAGAGAAAGAGAGAAAGAGAGAGAGAGAAAGGCTACGGTCCGGATAATAGAATCCGAGAGTTGAGAGAAGCGCCGCGGGCGACTCTCGGGACTCTTTTCTCTCCTTCTCTCTCTCTTTCTACATCTCATCCTCTCTTTCCTCCTACTGCACTTTCAACCTCCCTTTACCCTCCCATATCCCTTTTAGGGATCCCGACGACGACGACTTCTATACTCGCTCTTCTGCTCCTCGTCGTCTCGCTTCCGTACACTCGCCTCTCTTTCTATCTCTCTCACTCTCTGCCGCAGGCTGCCGGTTTGCTTCTCTTGATTCTATCTGTCCTTGGACTCACGTGTGTCTTCTGCAGGCCGCATGACACGCGCAGTCCAAATCTCTCTCTCTCTCTTTCTTTTGATTCAACTCTCCACCCTCCCATCTTTCCCATATATACTTTCGACGTGCTGCTACTGCTGTTCCTGAACTGTTATGTTTCTCGCGCGTCCAATGCTTGGACACAGTTGTGTATATGTATAGGTACCGAGAATCTTTGTCGATGTATATCTATCAAGTATTTTTTTCCTTTTTTTTTTTTGGTGCGAGTGTCTTTTATTTTTTTATCTATATACTTACTTTTGCTTACTCGGAACTATTTCTTTTTCATCAATGTTTTATTATTTTTTATTTTATTTTAATTTTTTTCTAGGGAGTGTAAGCTTACTTTTGTGTTTTTGTTTTTGTCAATTTTTTTTTTTTTGCAACATTGGTTATTCTGTAAAAGAAAATTTTTGTTTGATCAATACTTTTGGATTCTGCGAGTCCGAGAATAAAGTTTGAACGTTAGATTCCGCGAAAGAGAGAAAGAGAGAGAGAGAGAGAAAGGTATGTACCATGATCATCAGGTGGATTGATGTGAAATGAACTTGCGAAAGGAGAGAAACTTTCTATTGAGGCTTGTAACAAGTTGAATGTTATTTGTTACAGTCGATGGTATATGTAGGGATCGAAGGAAGAAGAAGAAGAAGAAGTCTTTGGGATGAGCCTTTATACCCTCTCCCCTTCTCCTTTGCACGAGCTTCTTCTATATATCCATCTGCTTCTGCTGCTACCGGTCTGTTCAATCTTAGGATACTTAGAAATTTGTAACTTTCTTCCTTTGGTTTCTTGTTTGTACTCCGGATGGGAAATTGATTGAAAGATCTTGTTTCTTTTTTCGATTCGAATTTCCCTTTTTTTTCTCTTTCTTCAGTTTTATTTTTTTTTTATATATAGTTACGCAATCGTTAATGGAAGAAGAAAAGTCATTTGGTAGTTTTGTGTTAGATCATATTTTTTATAGAAAAAAATTTATTTGTTATTACGTAATAATTCATTATGACAAAGAAATAAAAAAATTTTTTAAAAATTAACTATGTAGTAATAAAAAAATAAAGAAAGAAGGAAGTAATAATAAAGAAAAAAAATAAAAGATCGTTTTCAGGTTAATAAATTTTAATAAAAAGGATTTGTGAGACGGATAAGGATTACGTTTGAAGACAAAAATGTCACCTCAAATGCTTAACGTTTTCTGATTCTATTGTCCTGCTTCCTCTTTACTCACTCACTCACTCACCACAATCGACTGCTTTTACCTTAGTCGACTTAACCTATTTTTTTTTTTTTCAAAAAAGTAATAATGCAGACCAAGAGAGAGAAAGAGAGAGAGAGAGCTGAATGTCATAACCCATTCAACTTGCTGAAAAATCAATTCTAAAATCAGTTGTACCTAAAATCGTCATTTTCTCCAGCAAAAATCAATAATAAAAAAAAAAAAAAAAAATACTTTTTCAAGTGCCTCGGCATTTGTATTATCAATAAAATCAAATATCAAAAAAAAATCTCGTAATTTTACTTTCTTTTATTTTTTTGTTTGTTCATCTAACGTTGAAATGTAGAACGTAAATCGAGTATTTTTCTCGTTTTTCTCTGGTATTCCAAAAGCAGCAAAAAGAAAAAAAAAAAGAAAGAGAGAGAGAGAGAGAGAGAGAGAGAGAGTTCGAAAAGCATGGAAAAGCGCGAATCGTGATCAAATCCATTCTCTATCGTATCCGGTAGCACTTAAGACTGAAACGCCGATACTCCAGAAGCTGCGAGTGAAATTTTCTCATATTTCCTATTTTTTTTCCTTCTCCTCCTCCTACTCCTTCTCCTTTATTTTAGCTCAGTTTCTCAAGTCACATCTGCAAAGTAGAGACTCTACGTATGTGTGTGTATATATACGCGCGAATATAGGGTGAAAAGGGCGCGTATAAGATGAAGAAACTGGAGATTCCCTTATACATATATATACGTATACGTTTTCTTTTCCCTTCCATTCACCAGCTATTCGTCAGCAAAGAGATAAGAAATATTCATTACCCTCTTTGTAGGCGGTGCACGGAGTGGGATGATTTTTCTTGGCGTCTGGGTGACCGGTTTGTCTTATATGTATGTATATATATAACTATATCTTACTCCTTTGCAAAGCTCGAGTGCTCTTAAGTCTTTTTTTTCAGCTCGTCTCTCTTATCCGGCAAATTTATACGTGAATATGTAGATGCTGACGCTATAGTAGTGTGTAAGTGGGCGGTAAGGGCGTCGAAAAAGGAGATGAAGTAATGATTTTGTTTGAGGCAAACAAAAAAAAAAAAAAAAAAGAAGAAAATATTTTTTATATTTCTTTTTTTTTTTTTGGAGGGATACATGAGTTTTTGTGATGTTTAGGATTGAATAGGATTAATAGGGGTATTTTTTTATGGGGTTAGATATGAAGAAGTATATTTGACTGTGATTGAAAATGACAGGGCTTTGAGAAATATATGTTTTATTTCGACAAGTTTTATTAAATTTAACTTTGATTTATCATTTAATTCATATTTAATAGAAAAATAAGTTAATTAGTCTTAATGTAAAATTTAGTAATTATGATTTTTGTGATTATGTTTTCTTTGAAATAATTGCGATAACGAAATTCAAATAAATCGTAGAACGATAAATTATCTTCTTTTTTTAATAAATCAAATATCAACCAACTACGAATCTTGACATTTAAAATGAAAAGAAAAAAAAAATTAAAACTTATCTTATAAATTTTCTGAAAATCGCATCCACTAACCATCTCATCGATATAAGAAAAACCTCAATTTTCTTGTCCTTAAAAACAGTATACTTTTACCACAAAAATAAACTATCTAAAAGTAACGAAAAGACGACAGAAAATAGGTAAGAAAAAGAAAAAAAAAATGAATGAGAAAGAAATGATGAATCTGCGGGTATTCCGGAACGCACAGTGTGGTAGCAGTGGTAGTAGTAGTAGCTCAGATAACTCACTCTCTTTCTCTCTCCGAGCAACGGTATGTAGTAGTAGTAGTAAGGGTAAAAGTCAGAGAGGAAAATGGAATTGATTTTTCGTTCTTACATTTATTAGTAGACGTCTTTTAAGTTATCATCCACTATTTCGCGGATTACGCGAAACGTAAATTTTCTACTACTCTATAAGATAGAAACGTGTGAAAAATTCTTCGTTTTTCTTCTTCTTGATATTAACTTGGTCTGATAATAATAATATTGACTTTTGAAAGTCTCGACTTTTGTGATTGTTATTAAAATTGTCACTTTGTAAGTATAACGCTGTATAGTAGTAGTAGTAGTAGCTCTGTGGTCGAGTACCAGCACTTTGCATAAGTGTATTAATTATTTTTGCGGGACGAGAAATGATTCAATTTCGGTGAGTGCTGCTACTATAGAGATAGAGAAAGAGAGCTTATACCGAAGCGATATTCAATTTACGATTTCCATTGTACTATTACGAATTCTAACGAATGAACTACAAAATTAATCCAGCGTTATAGTCGAAACTATTGCTATATTCCTTTATTAGATTTTCTATTTAGGATGAAATAAGAACGAGTAGCTGCTTGATTTTGATAATTACTTTACTATTTACTACGAGAAATAAATTATTTATTCGTTATGCTGTGTTTGTACGTATTTCATAATTTGAAAATAAATTTATTTTGAATAAAATAAATATAAAATGTAGGATGTGATTCATAGAAAAATATTAAGTGCATTTATACTGATATAAAATTTAGCAACGTGAATCAAGGAAAATGCTGAATGTAACAAAAAGTGATTGGTCATGGTGACGGTAGGAAAAGTATTATCGTTTAACTTAATGTATCGGCGGCTTTTCAAATGTAAAAATGTAATTTTGAAAAGAGAATTCTATGTATCATGATACATAATGTATACGAATATATTTCTTATAATATAAGAAGAAAAAAAAAGCTATATGGATAAAAAGTACAAAAAAGAGAACTTTTATTTGAATATGTATTTATGATTGGTTGAATACAGTTGTTCCTTTAAAAAAAAAAAAAAAAAAAAAAAATTGATATAAATATAAGTGTATTTGTGCCGATAAAGCAACAATTTATATTTATCGAATTGATTAAATTTTGTATAATTAAAATTTTAAAAAAAGAATTCTTTTTATTTTTAACAAATTTAAACAATAATTGTTACTTCGCTTCAATAAATAATTTAATACAACATTTTAAATAATAATTTTATCAAAATTTTAAACAAATAAAAAAGTAATATTGAAAACAAAATTTTATTGTAATAAATTGATAAATTAAAAACAATTAAATTTCTTTTTTTATAGCCATTCGACAGGATCAGCAACCAGAAAAATGTTGTTCTCACGTAATAAACAATTTCTGGAAAAAAAAGTAAGATTTTACTATAAAATTTCTCTTGATAAAAAGTTTAATTCATTAAAAATACATTTTATAACCACATACCAATGGTTATTTATCTACAACTTTACAAAAAAACATGCAAAATAATAATGCAAACCATGTGTATATATGCATAAGTAATGAAACGCAATAACGAAAAGAAAAAGATTAATGCTTACAGTGTTAAAGGCGTTTAATTTAAAATTTTTTGCTTATTAAAGAGTTAATTTGACGAGCTATTGCTCGAAAGATAAGACAATGTAATTAAAGCGACTTGTTTGCAGTATACGATATTATATTATGCATAAGAAAAAGGGACTTGTTATCTCTTAGTCGTAGAACCCGCTGCTGACAGTCACAAAAACCCTATAGCTGCTGCTGCTGGTGCTCGTTAATCTCTGAACATCGTATTTCGAGGCTTGGAAAACTTTGTTGAATACATCAAGAATAGAAACTAGTAAAATTAGCAGGATAAATTGACTTTTATTATATCGCACTAATGTATAAAAAAAAAAAGTGAAAATTGAAGTAATCAAGATAAAGTAGTGAGATAAAAAAATTTTTTTTTGGAGAATCACAAATTTGATTTTTAAATTTTCTCTTTTACTTTCAAAAAAAAAAAAAAAGTGCACTTGCACATCTGGGAGCGTTTGCATAGTGCTTGCAGTGTGACCGTTGCCCCGGAAAGTTAACGGATACGCTTTCATGAATAAATAAGAAGTGTGAATTTTTTACTTAAAATTTACCGCTTAAATATTCATTCTCTCTCACTCTCTTTGTGCAATGGGCAAAGTGCCAAAACAAATTATACTTAACTGTTTAAATTTGTCGACTATAAGAGAGTAAAGAATTTTTTTTTTTTTTTAATTTTAATTATCATAATTATTAATTTTTATCTAACTTAAGTAAGCCTTTATACACAGCATACTATTTTCATTTTGGATTAGTTAATTATTATTGAGTGCTGTTTCATAACTTCAATTTACTTTTAAATCATCTTCTCTCTCTTTCTCTTCTGGTTAATGAAGAAAAGCTTCCTATCTCAAATTAACAACTTTTCAAGTTTACATCGATAAACTTTTAATACGTTAAAAGTCTTTTACACATCAAATAAGAAGTTTTCAATCTCAAAGTCACAGCAGCAGAAGCAGTAAAAGCACTTTTAACATTTTCCCAAACAAAGTTACAAATCAAATAAAATCAAATTGCCTAAAATCAACATTAAATTCACATTAATAAATATATCCACCAAAAAAACAACAACAAGAACTAGTTAATTACCACATCAAACACTCTTAAAAAAAATTATTTCAGATTAAATTCCAAAAAGCTCCATATCTCCGTACATCAGATCGAGAAAATCAGCAGGATAGAATCAAAACCACTCTACAACGCATAGAAATCGGAGCAGGTCGTGTCGGGAAACAGAGAGAGAGTAAGTTCTAGACTAGACACAATCGAGCGTCTCTAACGCGCGAATTAACGACGTCATGGCATTATACACCCAAGAAAGAGAGAGAGAGAAAGGTAGAGTGAGTGAGTGAGTGAGTGAGAGAAGACTTGACATGCAGCAGCTGCGTTAAATCCATGACGCCTTTGTCACCTGAAGCGACCAAGCTCAGTATACGGCCGCGGAAATTAAGCGTCGCGCAAGCGTTTCTATATATGCATCAAAGCCACGAAAGCTCGAGTAATGCGCGAATTCTCTTCTTATGCTTGAATGAACTTTGGAGTGTGAGAAATGGAAAAGACGAACGCTAGATTTGTTAAGGACCTGTTGAGATAGTATTGGTTTATTACGTTTTTTTTCTTTTTTTTTTTTTTTTTTTTTTTTTTTTCATTTGCTTTAGTTTTATTTAAGTACTTGGGTTTTTTTTTGCGGATTTGGGATTTAGTCAAAAAGCTTCCAAACTTTGGGATTTACATTAAAATATCAAACAACATTATATTATCAAACGGTTGACATTATTTTAACTTCCAATGTATAATATTTTGAAATTTCACCATTTTTGACAAATCAGGCATGAATATAAGTGAAATTTAATTCTACTGCAATTAGATCGATATTTCTTTGTTTTCTAAACATAAACTATTGGACATATTTATAATATGTGTACTTAATGAATATGTATGAATATGTGCTTATTTAATAATTTTTAAGGCTTAATTATAGATAAAATCTCTCCAGTCAGTTAACCCCGGGCTAATGGCCAACCTATTCCAAGGTCGGAGCAAGTTGCCCGAAAAAAGTGATCTGTGAATTAAATCTTTCATCAATATGCGTAAAAAAATCAAATGCAAAAATCTTGCCAACTGACCCCGCTTCTCCCCTATATCGGTATTAAAAACTAAAATATTATTTAATGCAATTTTGAAAGACCTGAAGGATTCACCTACGAATCTTATATTTCTTTTTTTAAAGCCTTTTTTCAAACTCGTTCGAGTTCATTTCGGGCAAGAATTTGGGAGTCATAAACGACGTAGTACGCCAGTACTCGAACCCACAACATGTAGATTACGAAACTGACGTTTTGTCGATTAAGCTATTTCGAACTCCAGTAACGATTTATCAATTCTTACAAATAACTTTAAATGTCCATAATTTTTATTGATAATAGATTGTTTTATTTTACTTTACAAGCATATTGTTATTATTTATTTGTTCCATTACTGTTATATAAGAAATATGTTAAAAAAGCAAAAATAAATAATTACTTAATAAACTAAAAAATACGAATTTAAAACGAAAGAATTCAAGTAATAAAGAATAAAGATATGGATTGTTGTGATTTTTCGTTTTGGTTGTAAAATGTGAATTTTTTTTTTCAATAAAAGTTTAAAGCTTTTTAAAAATATACATTAAAAATAAATTTAATTAAATTTAATTGTAGAAAAAACTTAAATTTTAAATAATGAATATTCAATTTTTTACTATTTTTTTTTTTTGTAATTCTTTTTCAAATTTGAGTCACAGTCAACTAAATTCGAAAAAACAAAAATTTCAATTCTCACTTTGAACTTTGATCTCAAATCACATACCCTATACTATACGAAAAGAAAAACAAATAAAGGAAAAAAACTTTTTTTTTCTATTCCGAGAATCAGATAAAAGAAATGCTGACACGTCAATACGGGCGAGTATACATACACACAAAGACACAATGCGGGTATGTCGTAATCAAGTATATATATATATATTCGATCAATCCCCAAAGTGTTGCAAGCACTAACGCTTCCCAGAACCAGAACACAGAAAATTTATTGCAATATTATCCAAAAGTAAAAGCAAGCAATAGATAGCAGTTAACATTATATACCTACTTATTCGTCTGATACAAGCATAGCCTAGTTTTTTTGTTTCTTTTCTTCAACTGAATAATTCAACAATATCCGGCTATTTATTTTTTTGTTCTCGTTTTCCCCCAATTTTCCTATACCCATCCTTCTTCTTCTTTTTCTTCTTCTCAACAAAAACATCACCATGAAAAGTTGTCCTTTACGAGTTCACCCGCTGTGATATTCTCTGGAAAAGCCACAGTCTAGACTTTTTACCCATTGCTGTGAGTTTTCCAGGACTAACCTCTGTGTCTATGTACCTCTCTCTCTTTCTCTCTCTCTTTCGATTCCAACAGCCGTCACGCAAAAAACTTTTCTCCTAGCTTTGCAAAAAAATAAAGTTCGAACCGCTATTCCCGGATTGATAGCCACGAAGGAGTAAAAGCCATCCTAGCAGATCAACTTCGTATATGTATATACACATGCAACAGGGGAAGAAGAAAGAAAGAGTAAGAGTTGAGCTTTGTATTGTACGACTAAATGTCGCGTCTCCTCCCCCGCAACTGCATAGAAAACGTGTGCAAGCTCAGTAAAAAATTCATAACGCCTGAGACTCTCTCTCTCTCTCTCTCTCTCTCTTTTCCACGCGAAACTTTTCGTCGTCCTCGCAAACACTACTGCAACTACTATCTGTCTATCTGTCTCTCGAGTTATTCCAAGAGTTGAAAATAGAAAGAAAAAAAAAAGGTTCACCTCGACAAAGTCATCTTTTGTATTACTCATCTCTATTGTGCATACACATACGAAAGAGAAACAATAATTACCACCGACCGTGAAAAAGAAAAAAGATAAGAGAGAGTAATAAAGGGGATGGTGGAGATGAATATACAGATACATAATATAAGCTGCAGGTTATTTTTTCAGTCACACGAAGTGGAAAAGCCGCTGTTCTCTTGCGAGCAATTGGAGATACATACAAGAGGGTACTCTCGAGGCTATATATAGTCACCGATAATACACACCATGAACGTATATGCGTACGTACGTACACTTTCGCGTGTGTTCTCTTATGACTTCGAATAGGCGCTAGCGGTGGTAATAAACGCGAGAATGCGAGAGAAAGAGAGTATAAGCTAAACATGCGGATATGCAAGAATAGGTATCGAGAGAGAAAGAGAGAGAGAGAGAGTCAGAGCTTCCCATTAGCTTCCTATCCTTTCTTATTCTTCTCCTTCCCTTCCTTCTTTTTCCATACAACTACCGAGTATTTCCAGTGAAAACCATTTGGCGTGTGTATACTCTACCATCCTTATACACAGGCTCTCTTTCTTTCTGTCTCCTACGAATACGAGAGAATAGGTGTACACACACACACACACACACACACACACACACACACACATGCATAAGAGGAGCGTGACTCTTCCGGTATAGTATAGTATAGAGAAAGGAGGTGAGTTTAAATCGCGGAAACGGAGATGCGAGAACCCGGGGTACGAGGTGTCGCGAATCCGCAGGGAAATTGAATTTGCCCCACCTCTTTCTCTTCTTACCACGTGCGAGCTTTACTCGTATTATATACACTGTATGCCGGAAAAATGGAGCTAGTACAATAAGTGTATATTCAGGAGGGAGAGAAGAGAGAGAGACTCGTTTTTAGATTTATATGGTGGTTGCTAAGGTAAGGGATGCAAAAGGTTTTCTTTCTTTTTTTTTTTTTGAAAATTATATTGTGGTTAAATTTAACTGTGACTTGTTACGTTATTATTTTACGTTTGATAAGATGAGTGGATAAAAAGAAAAATTTGTATTGTCTGACCGTACATTGACTTTATCTACTTGAGTGCGATATGGACTTTTGAGCGTGTTGCGTGTGAATAGATTTAGGGTCAAAGACCTTTAAAACTATGTTTGCATATTCTTTATAATTTTTGATGTACATTAGAAATTTATTACCAAGATAAGTAAAATAATATTGATTGAAAGCAAATATTAATATTTCTGCATTTAATTATTTAATCGATAACAAACTTTATCACAACTTCATCATATACCTAATCTATAACCTCATACATATTTTTCTTTCTATATCATCACATCAACACTAAAACTTAAACTTAAACTTAACGCATCTTATAAACACGTAAAAGACTACCAATAAAGAATCTCAATGTTCTCTCTAAGGAATAGACAGGTAAATCCATAAATAAATTATGTTTAGTCATCTTAAATTTTTAATTCATCACGTAAGCAAGCGTGTATGTGTTTGTGTATGTGTGTGTGTGTGTGTGTGTGTATACGCGCGCGTAAAGTTCGCTAAAGTCATGTTATACGCTATGAAACATTCAAGGCCCACTCGCTGATGTTCTCTATATATATGAAGCAGCAGTAACTGCATCTTTCTCTCTCTCACTCACTCCTTTTCGAAGATCAACTCAGAACTTCAACTAAGTACTCGGCGTAAGTGTGTCTTTAGAATAATAAATCAAGAAATACGCGCTTGCATGTACCTTCTCAGCTTGGAATATTTTATACACTACGGGACTCTCTTCAACCTGTATACTACCACCACTTCCTTCTACCTAAAGTTAAATAAACTTGCAACGCTTCCTCTCTTGATGCATATATAGGCAAGGAAAACAGCCTCGTAAAGCTCGTCGATTGGTTACGTCAGCCTCAGAGCCTACTTTCCTTTCCTCTATCAAAAATCTTCTCTCTCTTTCTCTTACGATCTTTACTATCAAAAATAAACGTGGTAAAGATTCCACCACATTTTCAGTACCTCGTCTCTTTCATTACCACTGTTACGACGACGACGACGACAACGTATGTCTGTCTTTCTGGTAGACGACAAGGGGGATATATCCTCCTTGCCTTGCCCCCATCAATCTTCATTCCTTATATAGTGTTCCTCATATATAGGTAGGTATATAGTAGGAAATAGGTAGAGAGTGAGTGAAGTGACAAGTGGCGTGGAAAAGCCGCGTGTCTTGCTGCTGTTACTGTTCCTACGATTTCGCGTTAGATACTCACTTTCGCTCGCTGCTACGCTTATGTGTCCCTACGGATACCCTACCACTACTACTATATATATACACAACCACACGAATAACACAGGGCCTTGACGATGAAATCTCAGTGTCACGTACATATAGTATGATTTCTCTCTTTCTCTGTCTTTCTCTTACAGACTGGCGCACGCGTTTCCCTTTCTCTTCTGTGTGTTTCTCTGCTTGGATGAAATTGACGGGAACACGTGGAATGTCGACACGCTGTTATATAGGTACCTATATGTACGATGAAAACTGACGACGCGTGACTTTATATCTATTCGCGAATGCGTTTACTCACGATTTTATTTTGTATTCTATAAGAATTTTATGATTTTTTATTATTTAAATTTTGGTATTGGTAATCATGTAATTATGTTAAAACATTCATATTTTAATATTATTAGATTATTACCTACATACATACATCAATTGGTAAAGGTATTTAACATAATTAAGTAGATTTTCTAATACGACTGCGGTAAATATGCGTATATGTATATATATGTCTCTCGAATAATATCTCTTTATTAACCTCGGTTATAAATTATTCGTAAATTTAATTTAAACAACTTATGCGGTACTGGCAGCAGTAGCAGTAGCAGCAATATATAGTTGATAGTTATAGCTCTCTTTAGCTAGCTAGCTAGGCTAGGTAACGTTTGGCGCGCATTCCACTTCATAATTACACTCTCAAGCCCAATTCAAAGAAATATTTTTCCAACTTTAAATTATCATAATTTATATTCTCAATAATTTTAATTAACGAGCCAACCACCTACCACTACCCGCATACATATATCCACATACTCTTCTTAATACATATACATATACATATACACATAGTGAAAATTCTTTGTCCCATTCCTCTTATACATATATATTAGCAAACCGTTTGTCCTTTATAGTTGAGCTTATTAGCATAATTAAAACGCCCTTTCCGCTAATATACTAATGCCTACATAGTTATATATAATATAACATCAAGGCTATAGCAAAGCGTTTACACTCATACACACATACACATACATCATAGTACAGAGAGTACAAAGTGTGTAGGTATACATTGCGTTCCGCAAACAGTTTACATTCCATCGCATCAAAGCACGCGCGATCTGTAACCCCCTCCCCCCCTCTTCCATGTGTCGTTATAACTATATACCTTTCGCGTCTGTCCATCCATCCCTTGTCACACAAGCTTTGCTTATATACTATATCAAGTATATAGGTACAAGAGCAAACGAAAAGTATACACCCCTATACACATAGTCCAAACATACACATACAGCCATAGTATCCAAGTTATGCTATGGGACTTGATTTCATGATATCGGCTATAGTACCCATAGATGATGTTGTATGTATATACATATAAACAAGAAGAGAGTGTGTGAGTGAGAGTGAGTGAGTTGAGCTACCGTAAAGTAGAGAAGGCGCGAGGGCGCGGAAATTAATTTTGCATTATTCGCACAGGCTGGCTTGTGCTATACACTACCTACCCTACACCCCCCCCCCTTTTGCTTTTCCCAAAGCAGCAACGCTCGAGGCGATCACCCTTATATATATACTCTATATATATACGCCTGCTGCTCCTTCGCTTCTCTATACCAAACCCCATCCACCCACTTCCATTCCCTTACATCCTATACCCTACCACCCCTGTGTTCTGTTTTCCAGCTTGAGAGTCTATATCCTAGGCGGCGGAAAGCCAATATCGCGAGTATAAGGGCTTGCTTGCGTTGCTTGCTTGCTATGTAGCTTGTGCTGTCTGTCTCGGTCTGGCTTGACTAGCCAAGCTGCTGCTGCTGCTGCTGCTAACACTACTACTACTGTTGCTGCTACTACTGCTATAGGTGTGTGCTAGTGGTGGTGATGGTGGGTATATAAGAGACCCTGACGTTCAAGAAAGCCAAAATTAATTACTGGTCCACGTGTTGCCGAGAGCTCTACCGGCCGACGTGGAAAGTTTTACGAGAGAAAGAGGAAGGGTACCTATAGGAGAATGAGACTTGCGTGCAGTCTCAGCACTTGTTATATATATACACTCGGAAAAGCTGTGCTTTCTCTCTACAGATGCCTTTCTACGAACTGTTGCATGAAAGAGACAGAAAGGGAAGGAGAGTATTCCTCTAACCACTTCGACTCTCTCTCTCTCTCTCTCTCTCTCTCTCTCTCTCGGAGAGAGAGATATAAAGTTTTTTAATAACGGTCAAGCGGAACTCTATTGATGCGTTGACTTTCTCCTCTCTCTCTCTCTCTCTTTCTCTCTCTCTCTCTCTCTTATATCTTATAGTATGTAGTTACTTGGAAAGTTGATGGGATTCCTTGGCCTTGAACGTGTGTGTACCTATACGTTGATAGTTCAAGATTGAGTTTACGAGCACAAAGAACAAGTTATAATATTGCTTAATTGAGATGCATGTTATATAGGTATATATATTATATGTTCAAAGGTTTAAATTAAAATTAAAGGTAATATCGTGAATTTAGTTTAGAAGTGGATAAAAAAATAAAGTTTTTATTTTTTTGTCAAGTTTTTGTAAAATTGGAGTTGTAGAAAAAGGATACAGGATGTAATTTTGCAAGGCGAGAGGTCGTTTTACAAAAGATGGTCATTTTCGACTTTTTATGGTATAGTGACAATTTTCTTGGAGTACGTTTCTATCTTAGCCTTTCTTTCTTATATATGTATATATACCTATATACCAAAGAAAAGCAAAGTTTTAAAAGCTGACGTGCAACGTAAAGTCTTTCTTCTCTCTCTTTCTTTCTTTCTCTTATAACGTCGCGCACGAGCATCCTGAAGTAATGAGAAAACATCGTCTACTTTTATACCGGTAATTGTCTACCTTTGTAACTTTGTTGTCGATTAGATTTCTTTTATTTTTTTTTTTTTTGTTTTGTCAGCACACCAAGGTGGCAAGAAGAAAAAAAAAATAATGCGCGTAAAGTTTCTTTTTTTTTTTAGAAAGAAAGAGAGAGAGAAAGACAATGAAAATTACTTTTATTAAGGCTATTTTAATCAAGTCTAGAGACAATTTATTTTTAATTGCCTTCTACCGGTAACACAAAGTAATTGTAATTCAAAAGGCTACCATTTGATTTTATGCTGGTTTTAATTAAATATGAACAATCAAACACTTTAACAAACGTATTTTCGATAAATTAAGCCAATTTATCCTTTATTTGAATTTAAATTTAAAAACAATAAAAAAAATAAAGTAAATTAAATTCTTTTTTTTGCTTCTTTAATTTTAATTTACTACGTTCAATTAATTTTTTTAATATTTCGTAAGTTTAATTATACATTTTAAGCTATTGTAATATAAAAAAAAAGAAAAAAAAGACTATCGTCCTGTCGGTTTTATCAAACCAAAGAATTAATAAAGGGTACGTCAAATATTTGAGTTGTATAAAGTAAAGTGCCGCAAAATGCTAGGGTCTTTAGAGAATATAATTTCTCTTTGTTTTAGAGATAACGGCAAAGTACGAGATTTTACAAAAAAAAAATAATAATTTAAAAATTTTATCAAGCAATTTAAAGTTTTATTTTTACAATCATATGTATATAAAATTGTATTGTACATCTAATCGTCATATAAATATTATATCCAGATAAATAAAACATATTATCACACGAATAAAAATAAATTTTTTATTAAAATCGATAAATATTTGATATTTAGGCTTCTTATCGCCACAACTAATACACCACGTGAATTCGATATAACACATTTCATAATTCCATGCCATTCGCAAAACCCAACCATCTACTCTCTTTCTCTCTCTACACATCCAATTACTTATAAACTTATATATAAAAATTTTTTATTTCAGCTTATTCACGTTCATACAAAAATACCCACATTTATTAGATTAAACTTTAGCTCGTGCGTATTTCCAGGTCAGCAAATCCAACCGAGAATACCGAAAAATAATGTAACTGATTACAATTCGACTCACGCGTATCGGTTCCTATACCAAACCCAAAAAAAAAATCCAAGGCGATAGCGCAACAAGAACAAAAAAAAAGGGGTGAAAAAAAGAGAAAGAAAAAAATAAAAAAAAAACCAAGCGTGAAAGAGAACGACAAAACAAAAGAAATTCCGTAGCGCGAATAAATTCATCGTACGCGAGAAAAAGGTGGGGGAGGGTTAAAGGAGGGTTTTTTTTCAAAGGTACATACTGCTTTTTATTCGAAAAGAAAGGCAAAATTTCACTCGAAGAATTTAATTATCGGGCTTGGGTAGTGAATGCTAGAGGGTTGTTCCTTTATTTCTGCTCTATAATGTAGCCTCGAAAGGACTACTACTACTACAAGGCGCACATAACTTTTCGGGAGAGAGAGAAAGAGCGTGATTTCCGAATGAGCGGGCAAAAGGCCGCTGGCGATCAAAGAAGAAATAAGGTGGAGGAGAGGGAAAAAGCAGGTCTCTCTCTCTCTCTCTTCTTTTAACGCCACATAACAGGACGATAGAGCTTGTACTCGCACGAGTTGGCGCTCTGTATATATGAAAATCATTCTCTTTCTCTATCTTCTATAGCCAAAGGTCTGCCTTTCATATACTATGAGAAGAGTTTCGTGAAAAATATGTGGAATAAAGCTTGTTGTACAGTTCGTGGATGGATAATACAACGGCCGAAATGAAAAAGCATCGCGTCGACGTAATATACTGCTGCTGTTGCTACTACCTTTGCTGTTATATCGTACAAAGACTTTATGATCACGAAAAAATAGGGTCTTTTCGCCTGAGGGTAAAATTTCTCATTGAAATATTTTAAGCATCCTCTGAATTTTTTTTGACCAAGCATATACTTATTAAAAAAAATTAGTCTATGATGCAATATTATTGTAATAAAGCTGAGTAAATTAAAAAAGCTTTAGATACATCTAGTAGATAAACATTAAACAAAAAAACTCACCATCTTTATCTTGAAGAAAGAACATCTAAGAAGTACCACAGATCTTAGGTCTTATATCGTCACGTAGCTCAAGCTCGCGTGCCATTTCGTTATCTTCACGTTCTCGTTCAGCCAACTGACGTTTTAATGCTTCATCCAATTGTCGCAATTCACGTGCTCGTCTTTCATCAATACATTCTTGTTGAGCTTTCAACTCTCGTCCGTATTCTTTAGCTGCTTTACGTAATCGAACTTTTTCTTCTTGTTTCGATGGTCCTGCATCTTCAGCTACAATTAAACAAATTAAAAACAATAATATAATAATCATCGATGTAATTTTGTTTAAAAGAAGAAAAAAAATGTACAGTATAAATTATCAAAGTCAAAAACTATAGTGATCAAAAGGTATATATCTCTTGGTACTATAATATACCATCAAAATTTATAGCTTACAAGAGCAAATCGCAAAGCTTTTGGACTCTCCATAACTTTCGAGGTTTGGTCAACATCGCAACGTTTATGCGCTAGCGCGTACAGCTTAAGCGTTTATATATATACAAGCATAGAATACAGTGACAAACCTCTGAAATGACTGACTCTCTCTTTCTCTCTCTCCTCTCTTGGACTATACCCTCGTCCCTTCCCGGAATTCGCATAAACAGCACAAGTGTGTGGTGCAAGTCTCACTCTCTACTTCATCCCTTACCCTCTCCTCTCTTCTCTTCAACGTATAAATAAACGTCCGTGTCCTTCTAGCTACTACTGCAACTGAACTGTGCTATGTGGCTATACTATACAACCTACCTACCAACGTCCAAATAGTTTATATGTCTACACATGGCGAAACATTCTTGGTGTTAGCCGCAGTACCAGGAGAAGTGAACTGACTATATACTATATGGGAAAGCTACTTCGCGGTTTTAACATTCTTCTTTAAGGTAAAAGTTATGTGTTATGGTTTTTATTACTTGGATGAGATATATTGCTTTTGATAAACTTTTGTTTTGTTTTGTTTTCTGTGTCTTAGTGGTAAGGAAAAAATTATTATTATTATTATTTAATTTAAATTTATGAAATTAAATGGTGGATTTAATTTTGAGCGAAATATCTGGTAATAATTACATATTGAAATTTAGTTGAAAATTTGTAAATTATTCAGTATGTATTGATTTTATAAACTCTATAGGTTTGATTATTGAGTGATGTTTTAATTAAAGCTTGTGGAAAATCACTAATGAATTAGAAATGAATTTACTATACTGTAGTTTATTTAAAATAGAAAATATAAATATACATGTGTGAGTGTACAATTTAGTAAGTAGAATAGGTCTTGATTATGTCAGACAGTAATTTTCAACAAAGCACAGAGAGAATGAGCAAAACGCGTAACCCAAAAAATTTTTCAGCTGCATTTCTCTTTCTCTGCAACTTTCTGATTAACTTAAACAAAGGATTTTTTCTCATTCTCTCAAAGTCGTGAGAGTTTTGGTGTAGCAGAATAGACCGAGATCAAGCCAACTTTTGAATAAAAGCAAAATTCTTAAGATTGTAATAAAACTTTTGAGACGAAATTTTTACAAGAAAATTTTTTTTCTTTTTTTACCCTTCTTTGTTTTTGTTTTAATTTTTAGTTTTTCCATAACATAAAAAAAAGAACAATACCAAAAAATTTTTTATTTTTCTTTGTCTTTGAAAATTTAAAAGTATATTTGATTATTCGTATCGCGTACATTTGAAAATTATCCAACTTTCTATGGCCTACTACAGAAACGTAAAATAAATTTTCAACGCAATAATCTCTCTCGAAAAATCTTCCAACAAAAGCAAAAGCAGCCCGCTTCAGCAACTAGCAAAAGCTCACAAGCCACATTTGCAGCCGACAAAAGCTAACAGCAGCAGTAGTAGTGGTAAGCAGCTAATGTTGAAACGAAATTAAATTTTCAAATTTCATTTCCAGGAAGTAAAGTGTAAAAGCAAGCAACAAAGCATATATCGGTATTCTAGTAACCATCATAATCTCTACAAAATCCACACATACTAAAATCCAAATTCACCTTTATCCTCCTTCCTTACCATTAAAAAAAGAAGAAAAAAAGAAAAGAAAAATACACTTACCTTGATTCCTGTCAGCTTCAAGCTCAATTCTAATCCGTTCTCGTTTCTCCCTCAGCTGTTTATCCCAGCTGATTTTAGCATCGCGTTGATGTCGTGCTCGTTCCTCTTTGCTTCTCTTAACAATTTCACGTCGTCTCAGTTCAGCTTCCTCGGCCAAGCGACCCAAGCACTTCTCTGCTTCCGTTTCGCGGCGAGCGATCGCCTCGCGGAATTCCTGTGGAAACGTCAACCCAGAGAGGCTTTCCATTACTGAAACCAGCTCTCTCTCTGCTCTCTCTCTTCTGCACTTAGAGACACGATGATGCTACTGCTGCTACCGGACCTTCTATCTCTATATAGCCTTCTCACATTATATATATACCTATAGATACAGTTGCGGCTCTTCACTGATTGCCAACCAGGTTTCGAGCTTTATGTATTACAAGTACATAGATGTATGTGTGTAAGTATGTTTGTGTTTATAGAGGTGTTTTGAGTGTCCGTGTTTGAGGAAGCGGTATGGTAGCCGAGCTTTTACGACTCTCTCTCTCACTCACTCTCTCACTCACTCTCTTCCTCTTATCAAATTGAATTGTTGTTGTTGCGCGTGGAAATTGAAGTGTGTTGGTTGTTTGGATGGAGCATACGGGACTGCTTGACCTGCTTTTGAAGGACCTTAACTTCTCTCTCTCTCTCAAAGCTAGCATTTACCTCGTATAGTTTTAACAGTTGTATGTACATGTACTTCTAGATATTGTTTATTTATATAATTTATTGTTATTATTTTAATATACGCTTGAATTAAAACTGTTCTAACTTAATGACTTCTTCCTCTCTCTCTCTCTCTCTCTTTATGTTACAACAAGGCCTAAAAGTAGAACGAAGCCAACCAAGTAAACCGAATGGTGCAGTTTTCAGAAATGCACAGCCATAATCCACGCGTATACGCGGGTATATACTTTGTTCTATAACTATATATAGGCAGAAAGCTACGTAGCTATACATAGAGAAAAGTTCTTTCATATTAACCCTCCCTCCCCTCCCCTCTGCAAGGGGTTGTACACCGAGCAAACATCTCGAGAAATGAGCCTCGAGGTATTCAAGCGTATGATTGCATAGGACTTTGTGTGCGTTTAAATGTATGTATATGTGTATGTGTCTGTGTGTATATGTATATATTCGTATATATGTCTAAGTAGCTAGAGAGAAAGGGAGGAAAGGCCAAAACGGCTTGCAAAATAAAAAAAAAGGGAGTAAACGTAAGATTAAATATTTGGCGACTCTTTATGAATCAGCAGGGTGAAATTGTAACGTACACACAATTTCGTCAAGTGCTTTCTCATTCCATCTATTTTTTTTTTTTTACAGCTTTTTTTTCTTTTACAAAAAGGGTAAAATTAAATAACAGAATGTCATGGTTCACACTTATGGTATAAAATGTCAAAATCACGCTTTATAAAAGAGTCGAAAGTATGTGTATTTAATTAAGACTTTGGTTAAAGCATATGGTAAATCGTTTGGGAGTAAAGGAAAGAGAAAGAGAGAAAGAAGATATGCATACATGTAATATCTGAAGAGCGTCATCGTGGATGTTCAGTATAGTGATGGTGGCAGGAAACGTCTTCGCAAAAGCGAAGGAAGGGAGTTGAAGGAGGCTGGCAGGTGTGTGTGGTAGAGAGAGAGAGAGAGAGAGAGAGAGAGAGGTGGAAATGCATTTCGCGAAACAATGCGTGAGCTTGCGGATTGGCTTTCAGAAATGCTTGGAGAGAAAGAGAGAGAGAGAGAGAGATAATAGTTCTGTGGCTGCAGGAAGAAGCGCCCTCCAAGCTACTGTTAAACAGTACAGCCGCGAGCTCTGATTGCACGATGTTGGTGAAAGGGAGGGAGGGATAGGTAGGTAAATACATATGACGGAAGTGAGAGAGAGAAAGAGAGGAAGAGTATGTATGTATGTATGTATATAAGATAGACAGGCCGCGGGGCCTTCTCACATAATGTGTTATGTCTCTCTCGTGTCATCGTACCAGTCTTGTTTTGCCGAAAATTAATTAAGAGTCGAGACGAGACTAGACTGACTGACTGGCTGAGTTGGTTGTAGAATAACAGCTATAGCAAGTGTGAGAGTCTACTACTTCCATACCAGACGCTTATTGCATATTCGCGTTATTGTTGTTGCGCTGCGTGTAAAGGGAGAGGGGGTATAGGAAGGAGTATTAGAGAGAGAGCGAGTATTTTCGGAATTCGCGCTTGTACTAGAGTACTCTCGATTGAATTCTGTTTGGATGTGTAGATATGTAGGTAGGATAGGTACGTAGATGGGAAGGTAGTAGTAGTAGTATTGCGCAACTTTCTACTGCGAATGATATTGTCCGATCAAACGTATACGAACGAAAATGTACAGTGGGAAAGAGGTGATGGGATGAAACGAGAAGGGGGTAGAGGAGAAGTAAGGGTTGCAGAACTGAAAATTGTACGGAGGAGTCAGCTTTCCGATCTCTCTCAAACACACTCTTTCTCTTTCTCTCTTTCTCGTAGCGTTACCGAAATTAAATTGCTCGAATTCACTTTGTAACACGTCGGGTATTTTGCGCACGCAACAATGTTCTTTGATGTAAGTTTCGTGAGATGAGAGGGGGTAGGAGGGAGAGGATTGCGTTTCCTACTGCTTGCTCTCTGATATGCCTTTTCAAGTAGTTAAGCTCAAGCTTATGTCAGACAGTGCAATTGTACGTTTAGTTAGAGATTTTTTTAATTCTCTTAAAATACTTTTGTTTAATTTTTAGAAAATGTAATTATAATTTTGTAACAAAAGAATTTGTTTGTATTGAAGTAGAAATGTAGATGTAAAAATGTAATATTGTAAAATATGAATAAAATAAAGATATAGAAATGGATGATATAGTGAACTACCATAAAAAAAAAGTTCTTTGATTTTTTATAAAATCAATATCTTAATAAATTTTAAGAGCTTTTAGGGTAAAAATTTTGCATAAAAGTGCAAGCTTTTACAATCGATATTACACGTTCTATTCACTATAAAATTTTTTTTAAATTTTTAAAAATAAAAAATAGACTTTAAAAAGTGTCTTTTTATTTCAAGTCACATTACTTTTAACAGTAAAACACAATGCAATATCTAATAAATCAAAACAATAATACTTCGAAACTGAGAATGCACATCACTTGTATGTACATATATGACGCAGAGTCATGAAAATTCAACAATGTCAAGAACGCAGCGATACGAAAAAGCATCTAGATGAATATAGTCCCCCCCTTTCACTTCTCTCTTAAAAAAAAAAAAAAAAAAAAATACATACAGAACGATATAAAATATTTTTCCCTGAAAGCATTATCCGTGAAAAATCCAGAGAACGCGAAAAATGCGCAGGCATGTCAACGACTTGGGACCAACGAAAAATCCGGTCGTCCAAAAAGAAAAAAAAAAGTAAAAAAAAAAAAAGACCGATGAGTACGTATTCACTGTGAGAAAGATCCAATGCGTATTTACATTGGAAGAGGGTGAGAAAGAGAGAAATTGTATCGGTAGTAGGTGAGTATAAAGAGAGAAGAGATGGTGAGAGCCGTGTGTGAGTATAAAAGTATTCGAGTGTTTTTTACGTATCCGTAGGCTCTAAGCACCTCTTTTGTATTTTTCGAGAACTTGAAATCAATTTGATTTCCGTTTTATCTATCGCCTCTCTTCTTTATCCTTTTTTTTTTTTTTATTCTTTCTGTTTAGCGATCCGTTTTCGCAACCGATAAAAGCCTTTACTTTGTACACTTTCAATCCACATTCACTCTCTTTCTCTCTCTTGCTTGGTAAGCTACAAACACTATACACATTGACACATTGCATACAACTCAATGTTTACATGCATTCACATTTATACACACATACCAATTCAAAAGAATTCACATATATACGAAATATACATATACAACTCTTGCTGACGTTGATTTTTTTTTAAACAAAAATTCATTTTACATCTCATTTTTATTTTAAAAATTTGACATTTATGTGTATAAATAGAAAAATGTTATTGTGTATTGTAGTATCATAAAATTTAATAACATCCATTTCTTTGAAATATTTCAAAAATTTTTCAATATACGTCAAGAAAAATGCATATTTTCGATAACAACTATTATAAAAGTAAAAAAATAAAAAAAAAAAAGTATGCATAACGTTCATTCAGGTCAAATATTTTTGAAAAAAACTCACCTTCATATTCCTCATAAAAGCCAAAGTCTCTCGTAACCTAGCTTCTTTATCTCTTCGCACTTGTTCATATCCAGGTTCAGGTTTAGAAAATATCGCTGTCATTTCATCAAGAGCTTTTTCCTCTTGACAACGTTGACCAATACACCTTTTAGATTCAGCTAATTGCCTATCAAGTTCCTCCTTCCTCTTGCGCTGCTTATCTCTCTTTTCTTCCATGGTTTCATCAAGACTACCAATCGGTAATGCGGATAATTCAGCCGGTCTCGGCACAAGCCTCCTCATTTCGCGTTCACGTATCTGATCTTGGAGCTTGCGAGCAGTTGCTTGTTCTCGTTCAACGCGTTTGCGGCACGCGTCAGCTTCCGCAGCATCCGCTGCCTCAGTAAGCTCAGCGGTGAGCTTTTCCCAAAACTCCTTGTCCTCTCGTTCTCGCCTGGAAAAGCCAAGCAACGTTACGTCCCTCAGGAGGTTGAAATCTACTTCTCTCTCTCTCTTCCTCTCTCAAGCTAATGGCTATCCCCCTCCCTCTCTCTCAGCAAAGATCTCTCGCGAAGTTGCAAGGCTTGCGGCTGTTACTTTACCACCCCTTCTTCTCTTTCCCTTATTTCTACGACGCTCTTGCCCGGCTGTGCGCTAACTTGCGGCAACATCGCGCGCACCGCGAGTGAGAGAGAGAGAGAGAGAGGCCAAATTAGAGGCGAAGCCTCGACTCAGCAATGAAGATTAGTGGCGGTGAATTTCTCTGCGCGTATAACTTTGCTATAGGAGAGAATGCTCCTTTTCTTTTGCTAATTATATATATAACTACCAAGACATTATCAAGTTTGTATAAATTTTCAAACTTTTTTTTTTTCTTTTTAAATTTGTAAAGCTTTTAATATTAATAACATTATAAGAAAAATAATATCTTTATATTCACGTAAATAATAAACATACCTTCGTTTCTCTTCAGCCTCAGCAATTTGTATACGATTAGTTAATTTAGCATCTTCGGTCCAAGCTCGTCTACGTGCTTCCCGTAATTCCATGCTTTGCTCGGAATACCGTTGTAGCTTTTTCTCTTGTAACAGTACAAGCTTCGCTGCTTCAGCTTCCTCTGCTGCTTCTGCTGCTTGTCTAGCCAACTCAGCTGCTCGTTCTTCTTCGAGCCTTCGAGCAGCTTCTACGAGCTCTCGTGTCAGATGTGCTTCTTCCCGTAACAACAATTCTCGCAAGCGTTCGCGCTTCTCTTCAAGTTCTAAGTCGTATGCTTCCATACCTGTGTTAGATGTTAAGTTATACTTTATAGTAGTAGTTTGTATATATATATATATATATATATATATATATATATATATATATATGAGAAATATTTTAGTGGTAAATGGATTGAAAAAGTTTTTTTTATAAACTTTTTTTAAAGTGCGTTTAAAATAAAATACACGAATATGTAATCCATAACATGTACAAATAAAAAACTAAATACTAAATACCATACACATATACTTATAAAAGCTCAAATAGAGTTCTTCAATCTTCCAAGCGTGAAATTTAATTGCACAGTTCACAGTTCTTCGTTCAAAAAAGAAAAAGAAAAAAAGAAAAAACTCCAAAACCTTAAACGATAGCTTCGAATCGCTTTCCAAACATATAAACGTTTCACCTGTTTACGACGTTTTCCCCTCGGTATCCTATCTCTCCCATTCCATCCCTCTCTCCCCCTCCTCCACCTTCTCATTCCCTTACCCACCTAAAGACAATAGTTCGAAACCAGGCATTCGGCTAAGTTGGCGATGTCCGTTTATTGTTGGGAAATCGGCAGAGGCAGTTATCCGATTGTTGCCTAGTAGTTGCACAAAGAGAGAGAGAGAGAGAGAGAGAGACATTGCTTCTCTTACTTCCCTTCTATTCCTCTTCCACCCTATGTCTATTCTAGCACAGTCTAACGGCAATTCACACGCAACACTTGCACAACCAACACCGATATACTAACCAACTGCACTCGCTTGCGCGCCAAACTCGTATCTTCCCCATCCTTATACCAACTTTATACAGCGGTGGCAGCCATTAAGCGTTATACGTCTCTTATATATCGCGCGAGAGTCTTCCCCGGAGATTTGATAATATTTCAACGGAATATAACCCAATCCCGGAAGTAAAAAAAGAAATTGAAGCTGCTGCTACTCGATCAGTTAAATAAATTAGATTAACTGGACGAGAGATGATGAGTAGTTTGAAAGATTTTTTTTTTCTTTCTTTTTCTTTTTCTTTTTTTTTGTCGTTGATAACAGGGATGTTTTTAGATAGAGAACTAACTGACTGACTGAGAGAAAGCTAAGAGCTTTCCTTTTCCAAAGTGCATTAATAAAGATCTCCGATGAGCTGCGAGTTATATAGAGAGAGTGAGAAAGCTTCATAATCAAGTATAAATGAACTGATCAATATTTCAGTATACCTATCCGACTTGCTACTTTAATGCAATTAACAAACTTTTTTCTTTTTTTCTTTTTTTTTTTTTTTGCACTAACGTATTTTCTTCTTTTTTTTTTTAGCTACATATATAAAACGTATTGATTTTTTTCTTTTTTTAATCAACAAATAATTTCTTTTAATTTAATTTACCAATTAGTTATTTTAGAAAATAATGATTTTCGATTGAATCCGTTAATTATCTTTTTAAAAATTAATGTTTTTTTAATTGTCTCAAACATTTTTTTATATACCTTTACACTTATAAACCAGAAGCTTTAATAAAAAATGAATTCAACTATCTTTTATACCAAACTTAATCCTCCACCAAAGAATATACCTATGTTCAGTAAAGCTAGTATATATCGAACAATTAATTCTTCAGCATCCCACATCCCTTCTCCTTAATTTTTACTTCTTTTCCCACCCCCCCCCCCCCCCGAGCGCTCTCTTTTTCTTTCTTTTCAATTACAGTAATACATTGTCGTAATACACACACTCCTTACCCAGCTCAACTCGTTTTTTGATCTCTTCTCTAACAACTTTCCACTGGTCACGTTGTGCTTCCTGCATCATAAGTACAAATCTTTTCCTCTTCACATCTTCATCTCGTAAAAGTGCTCGAACTTCAGCCTCGTGATTATAACCAATAGGAGATTCTCTTGGCTTCAAAGCTAAAGCGGATGAAGCAGGCTTGCGAAACCGGAAGCCAAGAGGCACGTTAGATGTTCCTACAACGTTTGCCATCCGCGACGCCATGGGGTAAGCCGTACAGACGCCGCCGCCGACTTCTCTACCTCCTTCTATTCTTGCTGCTGCTGTAGCCGCCACGACGTCGCCATCCATTCTACGCATCGATCCACGCACACCCGGGGCCTTTGGTTTATGCTATATACGTGTGCTTGACTCCTTTTTGGGCGATAGAGCTTTTCTTTTTTTTTGGATAGAAAAGTGTCTGCAGGGGATTCGATGGTTTTTCCGTTGTTTATATAAGCAATTTGCGGCTTCTACTATGAGCTTTATGAGAGAAATGACAAATGAAGCTGCGGGAAAGGCTGAAAGAGAAAATGAGCTTTGATTATGATTAATGAATTATGAGTTGAGGTTCTTTTTTTGTGAGAGAGGGTAGAATATGTGAGTCGGATATAATTATTAGATTGTAGGGAAAATATTATTTATTAAATAGTTTTGGTTTGTTGAAAGAGTTTAAAGAAGAAAAGAATAAAAAATATTTTAAAAAACGACCTGCTGTTACGTTTCATAAAATATTTTTTTGAATGAAATTTTTATAGTTTCTCGTATTTTTCATTCTGAACATTAATTTCCAATAGACTTTTTCAAATTGATTTTTTTCAAAATTTTATTCTTCTTATTGAAAAATTGTGGCATATAAAAATTTTTTTTTTCGTATTCTAAAATCAAACGTGTCGACAAAAGAAAGTTTTCAGTGATTTTATTCAAACAGCTAGCTATAAAATTTTAAAAGAAAAAAAGATCTTTATGTAATATTCTCGTTAACTTTCCTTCTTCCCTCCCCTCAAAAACAAATTGTTCAAACGTTTAAACTGTTCAAAAGATTAAACAATAACAATATCAAATTGTTAAAGTATAATCTTAAGCTTTCAACTTTATTGTTCATCTCTTGAATACGTAAAATCCATTTTATTTCCTTAAAAAAAAAAGAAAAAGAAAAAAAGTAAAGTAAAAATGATCCTACGCCTGAGCAACAGTTAATTATCGAGAAACGTCAGTAAGTCGGAGTGGCAGTATCCGTGCGCTAAGAAATTAAGCGAGCTTCTGTGCGCTAATCCAGGACAGAAGCCATCGGTATACACAGATCCGACTCTCTCTCTCTCTCTCTTTCTACCACACTTTCCCTTACTCTCTCTCTTTCTCTCCTCCATCAGGGAAGTCGGGATACTTAAAAGCTTAAGACGAGAGTTTCTGATCCTGCGACGCCGCCACCATAGCTCGCCTTAATTTAAATAGATACGCGGTAGGTAGTGAAGTAGGGGGGTGAGGGAAAATGTTACGGAGTAAGAGGAAGAAGGATATTATATAGCGAGTGATCGGAAATTGCAACTCGTAGTATAGGAGTGCGTTTATATATATATGGTCGATAGAGAAAATTGAAAACAGTTATATCAAGCTTTTCGAGTACTTTGAATTTTCACTTAGCTATTAGACCTACTGTCAAATATAATTTATTAGAACTTTATGTTTTGCATATTATAGTTATTTTAAATGCTAAAATTTATCCATGTTTAATTAAAAAAAAAGAAATTAGTAAAATGTTAGAAACTACTGTTTCTGTACAATAATAAGATATCGGTAAATATGAAACTTTAATGTAAAAGTAGAAAATCATTATTCTACTGTAATCTTCTCTTTCTCTTATTCTCACTCACTCACTCACTCGCAGTTTATAATTATATTAACAGGATCAAAAGTTACACAAATACTATCAGACAGAGGCAAACTTAGGTAGAGTATTTAAGACAATTAGAACGTCGAGAGAGATAGAGAAGCCGAATACCTGTCTAGCCGAACAGATACTTTACATTAACTTTCCATTCTTCTTTTCCTTCTTCTCTCTATTTTACAGTAGAATCAAATTATTTTTTTTATTTCCATTATCGTTAGCATTGTTATTTTCCTTAATTAACAAATGCGTAATAAAAAAAAAAGAAAAGAAATTAAACCAAGTAATTTATAACTTTTTCCTAACAATACAGGTGGTTTAAAAAAAAAATTTTCTTTATCCAGTATATAATGACTACAGGTCTTTCAAATCCCTCCAACACCATATTCCCGACATATTTTTATTATTCACGGAATACCACTTCGTCTCTATACGAAAGCTCACTCACACATATAACTTTCTTCTTCTTCTTCTTCTTCTTTTACCTCCTTCACAAGAATTTTTTTTCCTACTAAAAGCGGCTTGTACAGCTCAATACCATACATATACATACATATACACACACCACTGAATACCGGTCAAAACGGTCGTCGCGGAAAAATACCGTCGAAACGCGAGATTCAAAGCTTGCAAAGCTTCTTCTTTTCTTTTTTTTTCTTTTATTTCATTCTCAAGCGACTTTATACCACGAATGCTCGCGTTTACGAGTGAGAGAAAGAGAAAAATCTGCCAAGAGAGCAGTAGTAGCAGCAGCAGAATATAATATAAGCTAAGGAAATTTTTCATGCGCCAGATGCTTGGGGGAGGGGTCTTAGGTGCTGATTTTTAGGTCAGCGAACGTTTAGATGGATATATATGTACGTATTACGCGTTACTGAACATACCTTTGATATAGCGTCAAAGTGCTGACGTAATTTGACGTTTGAGCTTTGAGGTACGTGTATGTGTTTCATGCAAATGCTACTACTGGTTATATGGTTGACTGATTAAATTAATGGTTTGTATGAGTTGTACGTTTAGGATTACTTTTTTTATTATTATTGTTAAAATTAATAAATTTTATTTTAAAAAGTTAATTATTTTTTGAAATATTATTAACAAAATTATAATAATAATAATACATAACCTTTATTATCCTCGTAGAAAAAAAATTACATACCTGACATTAAAGATATAAAAGCAAAATTTCATTCTCCGATTATTTTAAACATCGCTGGAATACTTTTTGCAAAAGAATCTCTGTAAAAAAAAAGAAATAAGGCAAAATAAAGAAGAAAAAAAATATTTTCTTGCTTAATGCGAAATCTCGGTTTCTACATTACTCTCCTTTTCTCCACACTGGCATACCTAGCGCTGCGCAGCATTCTTCGTTTATTTCGTAATAACCGCAAAACTCGCTTTTTCCTCCTTCATATTTTTGCAAACGTACATCTTTCATAGAGAGAATGAGAGAGAAAGAGAGAACGCCTTTACTCTCTCTCACCCAGGCTATTTCCGTACTGCTCTGTGGCTGCTGCTGCTATACTATAACCAAGCGTACATATATACTAGCGACATTTTACGAGATTTATACAACTTTGCGAATATCTCATTGAAAATTGTCTTGCCTTCATGTTCTTATATAAGTAAATCATGAAATCTGCATTCATTAAAAGCATTTTTTTTTATATTTTTTATTTTTGTTTTTTTTTTTATAAAAGACAAGTCATATTCTCTGAGAGAAACAAACGAAATGTTTTTCATTATTTTTATAACAATCTTTTCAGCAAGAAAATTAAATTTTTTTTCAATGTTGTCATATTTCAAATTATTTATAATAATGTTCGCTGTCAGCATTATACATAAATAAAATATGAATGAAAAAAAAGAGGTAAAAAAAGAAGAAAAAAAATGTATCAACGCCAGATAAATACATCATCAAGCGAACAATGGAAAAAATCTTAGAAAAGTCAGCCCTCAAGCTCTGTCCCGAATCGAATATAAGCAAGGAAAAATTTGGAGTACAAGAGTAAAAGAAGAATGAAAAAAAAAAGATCGGAAAGAGACAGCATAGCTGGACGCTCGAGGGGAAAAAATAAAAAAAAAAGAGAGATATAGAAAGAAGAGCTTCCGAAAGAGCTTCGCACGTCTTAATGGACTTGGAAGCTGGTGCACGACCTCCTTTCCTATTCGTTTTATCAGTTGAAGTACGAGAAAGAAGAAACTTGCTGCGTTTGCGGCGACACAACTTGAACTTCGATTTTGAGAAAAATAATCGAAGATTTGTGTGAATTTATATGTGTGTGTTTGGGAAATTTGTGTGTGAACCAAATTTTAAAATCGATAGAATGAAAAAAATATTTTTGTGTTACTTGTTTTTTAAAAATAAAATAAAAATGATTTATTTATATTTGAAACTATAAAAAAAATAAATAAATCTGTTAAATATAATAAAAAAAATTATTTCCTATTTCCTACCTTGCATTCCAAACTCATTCAACTCGTAAAACATTTATAAAAAAAAAAAAAAAATAAATAAATCGAACAATTTACTTTAGCAATAATGGATCTTTCATAAATCGTATTTCTTTTTATTGAAAACGCTTATACTAAATCCAAGTCTTTCTCTCTCTCTCTCTCTCGCAACAAACCATGTGTAACATTTCTTTTTTTCAATAACACATCCAACAACACATACATAAACACACATTCACATACACACACACACACTTGCAAGCACAAGCTTTATAACCTCTTTCACCCATTACGACGCATTTATACAATTTTTTTCCTTCCTCTTCTCTCTATTTTCTCTTCAACCACACACATTTCCTCGCGCACATCGCCCATTTAAAATGATAACGACAATATACATACATACACACGAGACTGTAATTTATGCTGCCAAGCCATTTCACACAGTTACGATAATAAAGAGCTCTCTATATATACCTTACGTCGTACGAATAAGCACAATAGTTTTTTTTCTTTTATTTTACCTTTCTTTCTATCTTTCTCACTCACCACTCAGTCTTCAATTTCCTTCCGAGCAGAATAATAAAAATTGTTTATACTCTCGTTTCCAAGGATTCCCCCTAGAGCCTTAATAACAAGCCCATTCGCGTTAAAGAAAAAGAGAGAGGAGGCTGAAGCAATAACGTATCGCAGAGAAAGAGAGAGAACCATTACCGTAAACTCGCTCTCTCTCATTTCAAAGTGACGTTTCACGAAGAATAAAAGCACCCATAGGAATGTATATACCCACACACACCCCGTAAGCAACAAGACCCCTTTCTTCCCGAAACAGACAGGTGCAATAAAATAAAAAGCAGTCGATTTTGCAAGGAAAGAAAGATAGTGTTATAGAGATAGTGTTTAGATGTGTGCAAGCTTTTACCGACAGAGAAGAAGAGACTCCTTAGATCGTAGGTATGAGCTTGCAGCGCTGATCAAGCTTTTGCTGGTTCTGGTAGCAGGATACGGTGCAAAAACGAGAAAGAAAAAAAAATAGCGAGAGAAAGATAGTAAAGCGGAAGTGGAAGAAATGGCCACACACGCGCGCGCACGTTGAAGGCCAACGAAACTGCCTCCGATGAGACGAAAGAAAAAAGAGGAAGGTATGAAAGAAGCCATCATCTCGACCGATATGTGTATGTGTGTGTATATATGCCTAACAGGAACGTCTGTTTATCGGTACCATGACGACCACGTCGTCGTTCGCTACGTGTTTGTAAACGGGCGTGTAAAGGTATATATCGAGTGAAATAGTATTATATGTGGGTGGTTATACGATGAAAAGGTGTGAAATTGGGCTGAGAATACTACACAATACGTGGCTTGTATTGTTGGTAAGAAGGGGAATAAGGAAAAGCTTGGAAATGCTTTTAGGATAAAACTAAGCGGATATATCGTACGAATCAAAGTTTTACGCTGTTAGATTGTGGGTATAGTGAAAAGGGAATTTCTCACTCTTGTCTATTCTTTTTTTTTGTGGTTTTATCTATCTCTTTCACACTTTGGTACTTTCCTGGGGGAAAAGGAAAGAGTAAGGAGGGTACCAGCTTCGAATTTTTAATAGTGTCTCGTGGTATTGTAGAAAGCTAGGGTAATACTATACTGGTTGGTTTCTTGCGAAGCTTTTGAAAGGAAAAGGGTAGAGATGCGATTACGCGGCTCATTTGAATTTTTAACGCGTAATCCTGTGGCTGGTCTCCAGTTTCTCTCTCTCTCTCTCTCTCTCTCTCTCTTGCATCGATTTTGCAAAGTCTAGTATAGTATAAAACGGAAAACCGAAGTGGACACTATATGTTATAGTTCGGATTTTGCTTTATATATCCTTATACGAGAAAGATGGAAAAAGTTTTACTTATAGAATGACCACATTCAGTGATTTTTCTCTTTCTCAATATAGCGTTATATTATAGTAAATTCGACACACAAAAGACGCGGGCACATTTGTAGCACGTCACATTAGCTTTTTCTATCTACAAAGACAAGTTTGCTAAATTACAGAACAAATTTTTGGCAACTTTGTCGCCGCCTCTGCTCCGTGCTTGCAAGCTCAAGGCAGATTATATTGCCAAGACAATTTTCAGTATATAGTATCGTTGGTGCACAATATGCTACACTATAGTACAATATATACATATTGTATAAGCGCGTTAGTACGGAATGACAAATAAGACTGCTCGAAGCTGACTTTAGTTTAAATTAACTCCTGAACTGGATAGCAGTGCCATTACTGCCCTGCGTGTATATATATCCAAAATAGAAGATAGAGGTGTGGGAGAGTGAAGAGAAAGTGAGATAGAAAGAGAAAGAGAGAGGGGGGAGGTAGTTGAAGTTGCAAATAAAGCGACGAGGTAATAGGTATGGAAAGAGAGGTTGAGAGCTGATGGTGGTGGTGGTGGTGGGTAGTAGTAGCAGCAAAGCAGTAACGTACGTTATCCGTTAAATTACCACGATCGAAACCTCGTTTAGGGTCTAACTCTCTCTTCTCTCTCTTCTCTCCCTCCTACTTCTATACTGAACCACTATAGCCGTTATACCGACCCGCCGAGCGCAATCACAGTCCGAACTTTGAGGATACAATCCGATTGGAATTTATTTTCGTTTGCCTTGTCTGCCTCCATCTATACTCTTCTTTCCTCTTCCTTCTCCTTCTCCTCTTACTCGCAGCTAACATCTCTAGAGACTTTATCTATATACGTTTCTCTTAGTATGTGTGTGTCGTCGGTTTTCTTTAACGTCTTTTACTTTGGACTACTTTTATGGCTGCTTGTGCGACTTATCGTACAACTGGTTACTCCTTATTTCTACTTTTTTTCTGTGTGTATTTAGAGCAATTAGGTTGGTATATCTGATTTTTTTTTTAAGTTTCTTTTGAAGTAATGGTGAAATAAAGTTATTTTTAAATTTAGAGATTGGATAAATATTAAAATAAAAATTACTATCGATAATTAAATGAATTTTTATTGATGATTTAATATTTTTTTTCTTTTAAAATTACTAGCTTTTTACTGGATACTTTAAGAATAAATCAAAATGTAAAATCATGTTGATTTTCGTTATCTAAAGAGTAATAATGTTTTTTGCGATTGAATGCATTTTACGGATATTTAAACGAGGGTTTACTTTAGTTACCATTCCAATCGGAAAGCTTCAAGCTCTCGATTTTCATGTTTGAACGAACGATTCATTTGCATAATGAAAACAAATCCAGTTTGATTAATCAAGAGTATTTTCCAATCACATTCTTTGAATTCACTTCAATATTCAATAAGAATATTTGCAACTTTTAAATATATACGTAAATTCAAATAGCAAACTATTTATAAAAAAAAATTTATAAAAATGATTTTTAAGAAAATTAAGAATTTAATTAATTTTTAAATATATTGAAATCAAAAATTGTCTTTTAAGAAAAAAAATTATCTTACTACAAGTAATAAATACTTTAATTAATTTTGATGAATTTGTGAGATATTGCATCTCTTTATAGAATTTTGCAATGCTTTTAAATTAATTTCAATTCACAATACAATGTTCAGTATTGCCTAGAATTACTTCACTTCAATATTCTTTTATTGTACTAAACAGAAAAAAAATTTACTTAATTACGTTCATTCTATTTATAATCATTGAAATAAAAAAAACTCGTTACGAGATTTAACATTTTATCAAAACAAATTCAACTTCCGATACTAATTGCGTATGAAAAATCTAACAGTCAATTTTTTTTTGCAAAGCCACAACGTCAAAATCAATTCCCAACAGCATTAATACAAATAAAAAACGTTATATAACGACTTGTCTCTCTATACACCCCCAAAACGAATTGCAACCAGCCACAAAATGCTTTCGCATACATACATACGAAAAAAAAAAAAAAAATAAAAATAGTTACCTCCATACCAGCCTATTCGGAATTTCAGTGTATTACCGGTCCCCTCAAAGTGGATTAACGAACCACCGAAAAAAAAAAGAAGAATCGTATCCAAGCGTATAGATATATATACGCTTATCCCCTTCCGCAACAGTCTGTTTTTCAATTTAAAGAAAAACCAGACTACCCCGTAAATTAGACCGACGCAACGACGAGTGAAATAAAACTGAGTCGATATAAAAAAAGATAGAAAAAAGCATCTATAGATATAAACTAAAATATAGTAAAAGCATTGGATCGTAGAAAAAAAAAATATATTATCGATAATAAAAAAAAAGGGATAAAAGCTTTATGCTTATTTACACTAAACGCGTGAAATTAGCCGGTAATGCCCCGCGTAATTCGGTTTAATTTGTAAGCTTCGGCTCTTTTCGGTCATTCGTTCATTCTCATCCCCTTTCTACCATCGATAGGTATAGGTATTATATAGTTCCGAGAAAAAGCTTTATCGCGACGGCTGGCTTCCTCCATTCGTCTCTTCGTCTGGCTAATCCAAAAATAATGGCCCTCCTTCCCCCTAACGCTGAGCTTGAGGCAATTAGTCGTCATCGGTAGAAAAGAGGGGGGAGGAGAAGAAGCAAAAGCTCTGTCCGATCTGGCGGCTCCGTTAATCAAACTCGATAGAGCGCGAATCGAGATTGGCGGGAATAGAAAGGGTATATACTATAAGAGAAAGAAGTGAGAGAGAGAGAGAGAGAGAGTATTCAGCTTACAACTGACTGCATCCAACACCTTTCGTACTTTTTTGCTCCCAACCCCCTTCGACTTGATTCTCAAAAGAATTTCTACCGTCTGCTATATATACCCCATTGAGCTATTGCTATATCCCTGCTTCTTGATAGTCGTAAGTTCGAAGAGCTTGATTATATGGGAGGAAAGGTAGAATAAAAAAGAAATGAGTAGAAAAAAAAAGAATGGTAGTGGTAGTGGTGTTGGGGTTGGATGAAAATTTCGTTCAACTGATTGATGAGGAGAAAAGCGAGACCGACGCGCATTTTCTCGTTACTACAGACGCTTTTCTTCTTTTCCGTCTGCTCTATACGATATATATATCCCTTTGGCTACTACTACCCTTTTATTTTACTTCTTTTTTTTTTTCTTTCTGTAACCATCATCCGCGACTGCGGTTCTACGAGACCGCGTACGTCAGTCAGTGGCTACCCTTGTGCTGCCGACTTGACTCGACAAAGGGGGGGGTATACGACTATTCTGTACTAACCTGACATAGAGGAACTCTCGATCGGAACAAAAAAAAAAGAAAAAAAAAGAAAGAAATAGAAGAGTATGTCCGCCTCCGGGGTTTCGGGCTCTTTGCTCATGGCAAACCCTTTCTCGTCTCTCGTTTCTCTCGTCTCTGTTGTAGTTTTCGGTAGTTTTGCTATACCGGAACTTTGCTACTGAATTTACAACTCAAACAAAAGGCCTGAAAAGACTTGGTTGGCTTTTTTCTTTTTCTTTTTTGGTATGTCGTTTGTTTGTTTTTTTTTTTTTTTTCTGTAAAAGAGCAAATATTGTATAACACTGTGTAATTAGAATTTAAAAAAAAAACAAGAAAAGTTGTTTTCAAAGAAGGCATTCATTGAAATAATTTTCTTTTTATAATTTAACGAAATAAAATTTCTTTTATTTAAAGTAAAAAAAATTTCTTATTTAGTTAAGAGATCGTTATACAAGAAACACCTTATAAATCCGTTTTTGAGAAACAGACAAACAATAAAAGTCACAGAAAAAGAGTCGTCTAAGTCAAGATACCATCGCGTTCGTGAAATAAGAAAAAAATCGAATAGTAGACGTAGAACAAAAGTGCAAGAAAAAAGTTCGCAATATTGAAAAGAGGAGCGATCAAATCTCTCTCCTCCTTCTATACCTCGACAAACTCATCGCCTATTCGTTGAACGAATCATTCAGGCATTGGTGCTCAGACTAGCCTGCCTCTTTGGAATTTCTTATCGCGTAAAATCGGATGGGCGTACGTATCTCGCAAGGAGAAGGAGAGCAATTGCTCGAAACAAAAGAGAAAGAAAGAAGAACAGAACAACAAGTAGGATCGGTGAGAATCGAGTTCTCATTCGTGGCTTCTCAGGATTTATAGTCAGAAAGCTGTATCGTCTCGAGTGAGGATTCGTGGCCTTATATATTCACGTGTCTAGCCTCACGCCTACATCATACCGATCATCAGACTATTTCCGCGAGGGCGATTTTTAAGTGGCCACTCAAATGTAGGACATCCATATATATATATCTTCTCCTTTTCTTTCTTCTACGAAAGGGCCTTCGCTTTTGTATCGAAAGGGTGGATACGATGGAGAGTAAGAGAGAAGCTCTGGTATCTCGGGTGAAACGATACGGGTACGCGAGAGACGTCGACGACTACGACGAGAGCTTGGGCTCATCTTTTTTTTTTTTGTTCGGAGAACGATCCGGGAGCTCTTTTTCTCGGGATGCTAGGGGATTGTTGCGAAGAGATCCTTTCTTTTTCTTTTCTTTTCTATTCTTTTCTTTCTTTTTTTTTTATCCTTTACTGTTAAAGCTCTTTAAATTCCAAGCGAGACTGTCGAGCAGCGTGCCCGATTCTTTCGTTTCGATCTCGTATATATACGAATGCTCCCGGAAGCTTAGAGGCGAATTAACCGAAGCCTTCGAGCACGACGACAAGCTCGAGTTCAAATCGATGATATGCTGTATAGTTTTTTAAATGTGTGGGAGTTTGTATAT
>JAPYZE010001234.1:0-39358 GCA_030522805.1 Leptomastidea abnormis | reverse complement strand
ATATATATATATATATATATATATATATACAAGCGTGTTAGCTCGTCTTTCTTTCTTCTCTTGCCCTCCTCTCTTCCTTCTCCTCCTTCTTTTGCTTTCGCCGAGTAGTACACATGTACGTATACGCGTATATACGTGTGCGAGCTTTAGCTGCTGAAATGCTGTAGAGCACGTAACAGGATTTACGGGATCCTTTTTTCTCTCTCTACGGTATATAGATACATTTTTTTTTTTTTTTCGAAGAGTTACGTTTTTATCTCGCAACAAATGGATTTTTGGCTTTTGTGCGGTTGGGACTTGGTATACTGTATAGTGAACTGACACTGAATTGAATAGTGGAAAAAAAAGTTTTGATTTAATGTTTTATAAAATGGTTGACACGAAAAATTTTCACTCGACGTTACTATTGTTGTGTTAATCAGTGAAGTATACGAGATGTAGTGAATTTTCATTCGTTGACGTTTCTTTACAACTGGTTGTATTATTTTCATTCGTTAATAGCTTTGTATGTTATTGCATTTGACGTTTTGAGGAATATATAAAGGTAGAAATGAAAATTGACGTAATAGTTAATAAATAACTAGATTTATCGATTAAATGAGCCATATATAATTTATTGAATAACGCAGTAACATTTCGGTAGATTTTCCACCTTCTTCAGACTAAAAAATATAATATACACAATTGTTATACATGTTATTTGACTATACAATGCAATTAAAGAACAAGTCAGTACCTTAATTGATTAGATTACACATAATATATCACAGACTCTGATTCGTCATTGTAATAGAAGCTGCAAGCTTCTTTCAGTCTAAAAAATTACATAAAAATTTTTATATATAATAATGATATTGTTGAGATAATGAAGGTTATGTTGCACAGAGACAAGATAATTATATTAATCAGTACACACCTTCCTTTAAAACCAATCATGAATAAAAGTATATGTCTTACTGTGCACATCTTAATACAGTGCTGCATTAGAAACTACGTACGACACACGAAAATAAAAAACATAATTGCACAACATCATCCTAATCAGTAAACGTATTATTACTTAGCATCTTATAAATAAGGCAAGAACTTTACGCTACTAATCAAGAAGAAACAGTATCACAGGATAACACTAGTAATAAATTAACAATAAATACTGTATTGCAGTATGTAGGCACAGTAAGACAGTAATAAATAAAAACAAATTGAACACACATGAAAGTGACAGTTTACAAAAAAAAATTTTTTAAAGTGATCGGTAAAGTAGATGTTATACTGATTAGTAAGACAATCGATGTGGGAGTAATCTGTGTAATCACATCGATCTAATTAATTGGAGAAAAAAGAGAATGAAGGCGCTGATGTCATATATGAAGTACAAGTTTGAAAAAAAAAACCATAAGGTAGAGGACACCAAGCTCTGAAGGATAAGCCAAAACAGTTTTTTATTTCGTCTAACTAAGCCACCGCATTTAAATAAAGAAGGTCAAAAAGTGTTCAAAGTAGCCCCATTTGACGTTATTTATTTAATATCTGCAACAGAAAGTTATGAGCTTGGACACAGCACACTGTATGTACAATGTATTTTATTTGAATAGTACTATTGCACAATACATCTGTTTAATTATTAAAGTTTAAAGTTCAAAAACAAACTGTACTAATGTTAGAAAGTCATATTGTTCTAGAGAAAACTAACTATTAAATTGTAAATCACTAACGTTTTTGTAAATAAATAAAAAGAAAAACTAATTAACTTTTGTTAAAAAAATAACTGATCTTTTGACTTTTAATAGAGCTAAGTTTTTGACACTAGAAAATTTTAAAATTAATATTTTGCGTGTAAAGTAAAAAGAATTTAATGAGATTATACTTTCAAAAGAAACTTTTAAAATATTCTCAAGTATAATTAGCAACGTATGAAAGCTGGTAAAGCTTAGTTTTTATCTTAAAACATGATGATTTTTAAAACAAAAATGTAGCTTATAACTTTTAATAGAAAAAAAAAATTATAAAAACAGAAAATAACAAGAGATCATAGAATTTTAGATATCGAATAATAAAATTTTGACAATTTTTTTAAGCAATACTCATATTTAAATATCTCAGGCATCGATATCATTTTGCTTTTTTTCCCCTGTTATTTCTAGTTATTCGATTTCAAAAAAAGCAATTTTTGGTGTTCAAATCAACTCAATCTAAAATCCAATTTGCCTTTGTAACTACGCATATTTTTATTTTTATGGAAACAAAATCATCATCAATAAAACATAGAGGAACCCTCAAAACTAACTTTTTTGTTATTTTTCAACTAAAGCATAAAATTCACCCATTTCTAAATGCAATTAAATTATAAATATTTTACCAATACATTCATAACTTACAATTTCCATTGATTTCTTAATCAGCTTATTATATGAATCAAAGTTAAGAGCTGTTTAATCAACGATATTTGGAAATTCTCGTAACGTAAGATGCATCTCTTAATACAATAGATTACATATCCCTCTAACCTTCCCTTTACGTCCTACCATCTGAATTTGCTATCGAAGCCTCGAGTCTCTCTCTCTCTCTCTCTCTCTTCCTCTCTCCCAGAGCTCTTCGGAATTCCCAAAAGGAATTAGAAGGATTGGCAAGCGCGTACATTGCTGATGAATCTGTACCAATGATAAAATCTAGCTTATTATTGCGTATGGCTCTACGAAGATTTTCGTGTAAATTTATTTATTTATTTATTTAATCACACAAACGGAGACAAGCCCCTTTTCCTTTATTAATTTAATATCAGTATGCCATTATCGGCATCTCAGAGTAATTATGCATGGTGTAGACAAACCTTAATAAAATTTGATCAAAGTACAATTACAATTAAATGTAGGTTAGCAGAAGTCTTGTAATTTGTATTTTATAAATGTATTTTATTTTGAAAAAAACAATCTGATTTATTTTTTATTTAACAAGCGTTATAGTATTCACAAGCTCTTTGAGTATGCTCTAGGAATTTCGTGGAAATGACATATTTTTTTGTGCATCTATCAAGCAATAAAATATTGCAATCATTTTATTTTCTGTCAATTTCATGCTCTGCTGTTGCAGAATAAACAAGTCATGCATAAGTGATAGGAATTTAGAAAAAAAAAAAACAAACAAACGAACACGACTCAAAACGTATAATATCATAAAATTTCATTAATTGATTAATTGTAGACACGTATGAGTTTGATGTGTAAATCCGATAAGCCGAGTCTTGTTCGTCCGGTGCTTAGTCGGAAATAAGCGAAAGTGACTTTCTGCCTATTGATTTTTTATGTTTTTCGCTTTTCTTGGCCTCTTTTCATCTTCTTTTTTTTTTTTTTTTTTTTTTTTTTTTTTTTTTTTTTTTTTTTTTTTTTTTTTTTTTTTTTTTTTTTTTTTTTTATTTTTACTAGTTTTACAATTTTTTAGGTTCCATTTTCTTTTTTGTTTCACGGGTTTCAGTTTCATATCCAGTTTTCGTTAATTTGACGTATCTTATTTTTGTATTGAATTAAATCACAGTATTATAAGAATATAAAAAAAATTAATTTGACATTTTTTCATTCCCATTTACTTCTAATAAATTATTAAAAATTTTTAAGTGCAGCTTCAGTTTTAAATCTTTTTTTAAATATAAAATTTTATAAATTTAAAATAGTTGTTACATCAAAAAAAAAAGAAAAAAAATCGAAAAATGTAGAATTGAAAAAATTTTTTACAATAAATTTTATTGTAGTAAATATAATAACAGTAGCTTTTTCAGGAAAACATGTTAATAATAACAATATCAATAAAAATCTTTCTTTATTAAATTACTAAATTGATTTATTAAATTAAGATTTTTAATTCCTTGAAGAGGAATGAAAAAAGTCGTCTACCAAGAAGAAGAATTTTTTTCTTTATTAAAGATTTATATGCATAACGTATTTGAATTGAAGTGATATAGTAGTAAGTAAAATATGATAAAGTTTACTTTTTTATAAATTGGTAAAAATATGAAAATAATTTTTTTTCCCAGAACTTGCGCAAGTTAAAATAATACGTTTAAATTTTATTGACACTAAATTAGATAGTTAATTCATAAGTGAATTAAAAAACTTTTTCAGTCTATAAGTGAAGCATCAGTGCCTTTAATAAAGATGCCTTTGATTGAGTTTAAATTATAAAAGCAAAAAAAGTGTACGTACAATTTGGTTAACTGGTGTAATAATGAAAAATGATTTACGTCTTTTTTCATCGTTCAACTTTTATGTTCCTTGATGTATACTATAGGGAAAGGAAAATAATGAAATATACTCGAGCATTGAGTGAAAAAAATTCAACGTTAACAGTCTCGTTCAAATTTTCCCAAGCTTTAACTCACCAGCTGCAAATCCACAATCCCCTTCAAAGGATAAGGCATTAATCTTTATCGACGTAAAAATCACGAGCTGGAAGAGATGTAGGTCGTGGAGGGCTGGTGGATGGATATAAATTGTCCTCTACATTTTTTTTTCTCTTCCGGATTGCATACTGATAAGTTGGCGTAGAAAACGACTAAACGGCTAAAGTGTTTTAATCGATCGATCGCTATTGCGGAAAACTTGAAAGAAGAAAAAAACAAACTACCTAGCATCGTTTATTTTTTACTTATCGATGCGATGAGATTTCGTTTGTAAATAAAAATGTTTCTGATACGATTTTCAGTATTTTTACATTTTAATAAACTTACTGGTTTTGATTAAACAAATGTTTTTTTTTTTTGCAATTTCGTGTCCAAAAGAAAACCGTGCGCAAAAGTCACTCGAGCAGGAATAACGCCTTTTGCGCCCTTATTACAAAAATAACTATTATATTTTCAAACAGTACTGTTAAAATGATGAATCGTAATTTTTTAATATGCTGATCAAAAGATTATTGATGAGTTTAATAAAATTTATTGCAATTTAATAATCATTACCGCAATCATTTATTTAATATTAATTTACATAATTTTAAGATGAAAATAGCTTATCTACATGACTCCGGGCATTGAGCACTACAAAAATTGGGAGATTTGAGACTTCTGCGTATATATTCTTGCATTACGTTCACAGTTTTATAATTCCATGAAAAGTATACATTTTAGCTGGTATAGAATTCCAAGACATCATTTACGTAGAAGAAAAAATGAATAGATACAAAATAGTTTTACTTTGATACGTGCTTCATAGAATGTCATGGCTTTATACTCCTTTATTTTAATCTCGCAGAAAGTTAGCTAGTTGAATGCGGATCCAACGTGACCATTTTCAAATATTAGCCAACTTTACATTTACACGTAAAAGTTTAAATTATGATTAAATACGTATGTTTATATCTAAATTAAGTTTATTTTTGAGGCATAAATAAACCAAAAATTTAAAACATTAGTGAAAAAGTTTGGCGATTAAAAAATTTTTTGAAAATCATATTCTGTATATTCTGTAAAAATAGATAATTAATTTATTATCATCTGCTTTAAACTATAAATTTCACTTTACATTCGAGATAAAAATTAATGTTAAGTTTACAAGTTAAAAAAATAAAATAATAATAATAATAAAAATAAAAAATTTGTTGAACACAATATTTCAAATATTTGTTATTTGAAAGATGATTGATATCTGGTATATCAAAGAATCTAATAAGTTATCTCATGTAAGTTTAGAAAGAAAGAAGATCTTGACTTTAAATGATTAGCGCAAGGAAATACCAATACCCAGCCGTGCGCATCCGAGCGATCTAACTTTCACGGATAATCAAGTTCGTAGAGTTATAATACACCCTCCAGTCTATCTTTCTTTGTGATCTCAAAGTTTCTTGACTTGCGAAAACTTGTAAGTCACTTGAGACGCTTTGATCTAATGTATAGTTTTTGGTGTATTCCTTACCTTTGAGAAAACTTTTTTTTTTATTTAGGGGTTAATTTATTTTTTGTGTAAAGTATTATAACGGAAAATATTTAAATGCAATCTCATTTTTATTATATTAGTTTAACAGGTTGCATACTAGATTAGTCGTCAAATTATTCAATTTTATTTATTCGATTTTAATAAAAGCATTATTGCTTCGTTCGTCGAATTTTCGAAATTGAAGTTTATGATAAAATATAGCAAGGTAAGATAAAGTTTTACAAATATGAATGAGGATAAATTTTATGAACTGATCCATAGAATTTGAATATTGCTCATTTTAATATGCCTTAGAATAACAATAATTTAATTTAGAGTATGTATTAGAGGTGAAATAGATGTTGAAAGATGTAAAAATTATTTAAAATAGATACATAGAGATGAATAATCATTACTTTACCTTACGTACGTGCAGTACTTGCTTACTTTTGAAAGATACCAAGAAAGTCAAACTTCTCGTTGAATTATTTTATTATAAAGGCATTATTTTATTATAAAAATATGTGATTGTAGGATGAAATATGGATATGATTAGGATTTTTAAATATATTTCACCAATCTAATAAAAAAAGACATCTAATCACGAACTAAACAAAAAACGAGATAATTTATTGACGTTTGAAAAAATTATAATTATGAGTGAATCCAATAAAATTTATAATAAAATTAATATTGTAGCATGAAACAAAATTTTCTTTGTAAATATTTTGCCAACTTTGAAAATTCTTTAAAATTTTAATCAAGTGTAAAAATTATAAGTAAATTCATAAAATATGTACTCAAACGATTACCATAAATTTTGTTAAAATTCAATGTAATATCAACGTATGACATCAAGCTTTACTCGATGGAAAAGTTCAATGCCAGCTTCACATGTTTTTTCTGCTTTGAAAGATAGTTAATGTTCACGTAGCATAGAATAAGACTAAGTGTCACACATAACAATAATAAACAATAAAAAATTTCATGTATGTACTAATTTATTATCACATTATGTTAGGTACGTTTACACAGTTACAAATTTTTTCAATTATTTGTATGATATTGTCTCAGAAGCCGTTGTACTTTCATTGACTTCCTTGACTTACATAAATTTATCGCAACATAACACTTCATAACATCCCATATTTATTTTACTATATCACAACTACGAAAAGACAGATATTTGTTAAACATGTACCTATACTTTTGATAAAATTTTTTTTTCAAATACTTTCAACAGATCCTGCAATAACATTTAACAATTTTTTGTACATCACGAAATACGATTACACACTATAGAATATAATTTATAAGTTAACATCGTTGTCTTTGGCATTGTTTGTTGTAATATTCAATAAATATTATCAAATTTTTTCTTAAATTGATTAAACATACAGTTATAAGTTTTTAAAACTCTGATAAAAAAGAGCATTTTGAGATCATTTTTACCATATGGTTTTGGCTACATCTTTTGATTAATTTTAATTTACGTTTATACATATGTACCTGAAGCCCGTTGCTTTTTAGTAAGAAATAAAGTTTTTATATACACAATTTTTTTTAATCAATAAATATAGATCTTACTTTTTAACTTATATATAACAAATAGAATTTCTGTATCAACTACCTAGTCAATTTCAGGCGTGCTTCGCGTGATCTCTTTTGATGTATATCTGTGCTATTTATGTCGCAAATTTTAATTCATAATTTTTTTTAAATTAAAATTATATAGGTAGTTATTTCTTAATCCATAATCTTAATTATTAATTTCACAATTTTTGATTCTTCCTTGATTAGTTTGAACGAATCATAATAAAATCACGTGGTTAGTTGTAGCAGCATGAATAGGTTAATAACAAATACGCATCATTATTCTTTTTACTAGAGAATAATGCGCATGGATACAAGTTTCATTAATTTGACAAGTGTCAGTTAAATTTTATAATTTATCCTTTGGGGAATTTTTTATTTTCATGATATTTTTATTTCACTTTTGTACACTTATTATTATAAAACATACTTGTTTGACTTGGTGTTCTTTTATTTTTTATATATATATATATATATATATATATATATATATATATATATATTATTTTAAAATTTATTTGTAAATATATTGTTAAAAAAATAATTTTTAATTCTATATTTTTAAAACAATGAGATTGTAATACTGTTTGAATAATAAATAAAAATATGTGAAATAATATTACTTGTATTTTTAAACTTTTTTATATACTCTTTTGCAAGAAGTTAAAGATTGTGTGGCTGCTAATGTGATAATCGATTGGTATTGTAAAAAAATAAACTGTATACGTGAAAAGTTGAAGAATTTTCTACACGAGAGGCGAGTGTATTAACGATTGTAATATTAACGTATCGTTATTGCCTACACTGCTTCAGTTCCACGGCTTAACTTGCGAAAACTCAAAAATGATGGATTTAGTTTAAATCAATTTATTTTTAGAATACTCGATTCGAAATGTCAGATATATAAATATCGGTTTTATATTACTTTCTCCTATTTATAAAATTATTATTTTGACAGAAATGATTGAAAAGTCTACTTGTTTTAAAATAAAATAAAAATAAGCTATCCATGAAAGTTAATCCATTAGTCAATAAGAAGAACTTTTCTACCATTATATTACTTTTTTTTTATTTTTGGTCAAATAAAATTTTTAATAAATTGATTGACATTTAAATATCAAATTTTTTAATTTAACTTTTTACAAAATACTTGAAAGTGATTTCTCATTGATTAAATCAAACAAAATTAATTATAAAACATAATTAAAATAATTGTGAATTTATTAACAATACAATTCTTACTCTAAAACCGAATATTTATATTGAAGGTGATAAATGAGTTGCTTTAATTTATTTTGCATCAGAAAATTAATATTTTTTTTCAATATCTCTCAATAAAATATTAATAATAAATTTATGAAAATTTCATTTCAATTTACGAAAATTGTACTTGTATAGGACAAAGTTAAAATTTAATTAACGTTTGTAATAATCACAATAAAATGTATACAAATAAATATCAAAATAATCACTCTTTAATTTTCAATACGAATTATTTTATATCTTTACTTTTCATACTTAATGATTGAAATCACTAACAAATAACTCTGTACTTACAGGCACGATAGAAGATTAAAATTTTGATAATACAATAAATAAATAAACTTGTGATTAAGTTGTCAATCTATGTGTTCATTTTTAATAAAAAAGGAAAGAATTAACATACATTGTAATTTTTGCTTTTTATAGAAACTTTGAAATCGTGCAAAAAATTTATCCAAAAAGTTAAACTTTTCATTTATTTATACAATTGAATCAACAAACTACATTGAATAAAATGTCACTCATTAAAATAACGTAGATAATAAAAAAAGAAAAACAAAATCAAAATTGCATATTTTAAATTGATTTTTTTTTTCACATAAATATATTTTTATATATTTATTTATTGTTTTTGTTTTACGTATTTTGCTTAATATTAATTTTCTAACGTTCATTTAATTAACATCGTCATAAGATTATTGACGACACAAGATCTGATATTATTCGGTTAAAGCATCGTTTTCTTTGCTTTATATTAAAAATTGAAATTTTTAATTTAAGAAAAAAAGTATTTCTTTTTTCTCTATTTTTTTTTTTTTTTTTTTTGGATCGAATATTTTGATATTTTATTGAAATAAGAGATACAAAATCAACTCTCAAATACTTACACGTGATTTATCATAATACTATTAGAAATAATCACTTTTATTTTTCACAGCCTCAGCTTCGTTTATCGAATAAAATCATTATTATTTTTACAACATTCTATAAATAAAAATATTTCGTGATTTTTAATGCCACTAGAGAAAAAAAATAGAAATTATAAAAAACATTAATTTTTTTTCCAAACGAAAAACAGTCTTGTAGAACTAATAAATTATCCCCCGTCTTCGACTTTTATCAATAATCACGAAACGTGATATAAATAGAATTTCAGCATATTATTTTACTTATCTTCGTGGTAGAATTGGTCGAACAATCAACAGTAATGATTGTAGTTTACTTGTAGCAACGTTGCTTGCGAGCGCAGGTGGTACACCTCCGCGGCCACTCCGGCTAAATGACGTGAGGAGCAATTCCTGGCTGCTGAGCTGTGAAAGCAATACGAGGAGCCGTACGCGCCGGCTGCTCAGCTAAACTTAAGACCAATGTGCTCGAGCTTCCACAACCGGATACGTAACTGCTTGTTCGCTCGTGCGAAGTCCCTGCTGGCTCAGTTGTAATTTCATCAAGACTAAAATGCCGTGGGCTGCCTAGATTCTCTTGTTGCTGTATGTGACTGTTGTTGCGCGGCTCGCTAGGCCTCTGGCTCAACGCGTGCAGGTAGCCGTTCAGCTCATCCGTCGTTGATCTGACAACAAAATGAATATGCGCCTCGCTAAGCAAAATTCTAAATGTAATTGATTTTCCTAAGCATCATAATTTATATTATTTTCTACCACTCCCCCTAGCTCTTTCACGTGGCATTGCTTCAAGCGTTCAATTCTCTGAGTGGAAATTATAATAAATTACAGTCAAGTTTTAATGAGATAATTGCATGTTTTCATTAAATAATTTTACATCCTCGTCGCTTTTTGTTAAAAGAAAAAAAAAGTATAATAGTAATGCTCAGTATTTCAATGCACAGTTTAATGTAACAATATTAAAAGCGAGGATGTACTTTGCGTACAATTTTGTGCTTGAAAAATTGTTATAAGTAATAGCTGACACTTGACAAGGTCAAATGTCCATTAAAAACTTAAATGCACGTCCTTTGATGTACTTTTATTTAAAGCTGGAGTGTGCTTCTCCGTACAAAATTTTCTATTCAAGTCTCGAAATAGTCTCTTGCGATGTCTAAGAAAGAGAGGAAACAAGTATTAATATCACCAAGTGGTTCATTCTTGGTTTCATTCATCATCTCGGTTCCTTAGTATAATTTAAATTTTTTCTTTGTCTTTTCAAGTTAATAATATATTAAGAGAAATAAGTGAATTTCAAGTCTTGCCAGCCTGTGTAATATCACTATTCTATATAGTTAAGGAGATGAAGATAATTACGTTTAAACGCATGACCAACTTGACGAAAGCGTCCTACGTCAGTTTGAAATTCAAAAAGCTTCATATGAGTCAGGTGTGTTAACTATAGTTGTCATACTAAATTAAACCGATAACACTTTCTCTTTCAACGCCTCCTCTATTATACCTTTATCCCGTTCTTCTCATTTCATTCTTCATTGTAATCCTACCTAAAGCGCGTACTTCTATACTTGACAATAATAATTGCAGTGCTTTTAAGCCGTAATCCAAGAGATTAACATAACTGATAAGCAGAAAAAGATAAAGGAACAAAAAAATCGGAGGCTCAACCAGGAGATAATAGTAGGATTCGAGAGTTTCGAAAAAATTTGGAGGTGTTACTGTATTTTGCTCTGAATTGCGCTTGTCGAGTTAATTAACACGTTTGTAACTCAGGTGTTGCAAGAGAGTTTTAATCTATTTTAAGAGATAAGTGATGTATTGGCAGGTTAGAAATTCAATCGATGAAACTTTTCTGTACTAATCTGATATCGTAACAGAGAGCTAATTGAATGTAGTATTTAAGTTTAGTAAAATTTGATGAAAATTGATTTTCATTATGAATATTTACACTTTATGTATTCCTTATTTATTTAATAACAAATTCATGAAAATTATTTGTTCTACTTGTGTTGTTCGTCTTATACGACCTTGTTTTATTTATAATATTTTTATTATATTTAAAAAAGAAAACAAAACAATTTTTTTAATGCAAAAGATATATGCTTTCAAATATCATAAGTTATTAATAAAATCAAATTATAATAACAGAATAAATTTAATTGTATTCTGGTTTGCACGACTTTACTAAATTTATATCAAAATATTTTTCCTCTCAAGCTGATTGTCAGTGCTTAAACAAAACATTATTAAATTTTTCTGAAACGGCATATATATATATATAATGTTTTTTCCCCTAGCACAATCATAAAAATTATTATGCAACGAAACCTTAATCATACACAGCTGAAAAATAATCTATTTATAATAATTATTGTATACTTACATAATGTATCACTCAAACTTGACATGATTTTAATCAATAACATTATCTTAGCTTAAAGGCATAAAAATCTCATGATAAAGTACTTATTGACAAATTTATTTATAAATTTATACATAAATAGTTAAAATTCGATTAATTAGTATATTCATAGTTAAGAATTTTCTTCAAGGTAAATAATTTCAACGTTCTCTAAAGTGCATAGTTAAGGCAGCTTTACTACTGAGAGCATAATTTACAGTATATTCTTATCATAAAAATTATTTCGTTATTATATGCTTCAAAATTGCTATCATCCCACCAATGCTAAATTGTCGGTTAACCGAATCTCTTTGAGATTTACCGTAAATGTCAAAGAGAAATCCTATGGACGTTTTACATCGTATTTTCAAATAGCAAGGATCGTTAACAAAGCATTATCTTAAGTCTATAATTTATTATTAGCATAAACCACAAATGATTTTTTTTTGTATTTCCTTATCATTCATAATCGGAAATATTCATCTTAAATAAAATTAAAGATAATAAACATTTATAAAATAATTTGAAAAAAATAAATAAAATTCCTTTATTAACGTCTGACCAAACGATGTTTATACTACTTAAAACATTTGATAAAAATATCGAGTCACACGTCATAGCTATAATATTAATTTTTCACAATCCTCGATATCACGATAAAGCTCTATAGAATTATCTTTATTTCAACTGTTAAGCCATCCATCCTCTTTTCCTCAGCTTACTTTATTTTACTTTAATAAATAAAAGAAAATTGAAGAAAAATGTATTTTTACGCACTTGATATGTATCAGCTGGAAAACATTTGTTCAGCTATAATGCTTCTTCTGAATTCTTACGGAAAGTAAAACTCAGGCGTATAATCATAAACGATGGCCAAACATTAATCATTGTCGACTTTGTCCTTTTTTGTCACTTTGCCTCCCCCCCCCCCGCGTGTGTCTATCAATGTAACGTGTCAAGGTTTCCGATTTACCAGTGAAACATTTTATCATGGGCCGTCGGAGGCGAATAAAGCCGCAAATTTCTCGCTTGTAAGTGACCACTGTCGCCTTTCATCCCTACTACCTCGACGCAATCACGGGTATCATCGCTATCTATAGTGCGATGTCCTTTGTGTTTTCATCTACCCTCTACCTCCTGTGCGTTAAATTCCATTACGCAATACTGCAATGGCGACGTCGACGACGAGAACGTTAATGATTATAATCGTGTCTCTCTCATTCTCGCATATATACGACATAATTTTACTGCGTTACATATATATATATATATATATATATATATATATATATATATATATATATATATTCATATACACAAGGCAGTATGAATAACATCGCTATATACCAGCCGCATATCCAAGCTTGTGTGTTAGGGTACGATGTATCCCATTGTCCTCGAATTTCTGACAATTCTATTGATCGATCTTCTCTAAGTCTCTCTACTACATTCCATTTGAATTTCTGAAAGCTTAAAAAAATTGACAGCTATGCGAGACAAATATTCTCTTATTTCTCAAAAAAATTCTCTCGAAATATATTTTATATTTTTTGACTGACTTATATTAATACACTAGGTTCTTTAGTTAATTAATTAATTTTAAAAAGTAACAAATCGATTTTTCAATATATTGAATTTTTATTTAAATAAGAAATTTAATAAAAAAGCTCTAATATCAATACTATCATACAGTTAGACAAAATTTAACTACAGCTATCACTAATTAATTGACATTACTGTTTAATCTTTTTTAATCTTTGTTTAATCTTAGTGCACGCGTTTGATCCCGTCATTGATATTCAAAGGTCTTTTTTATTTAACTTGAATTTGATAGTCTTTTTTACCTCCCGTCATTAAACCTTATCTAAAATAGATAGAAGGTACTTGCATTTGACAATGTCTAATTAGACATCAATAAAAAAGGTGCTATAAAAATTAAACTAAAATAATCCTTTAAATGAGATTTCTAAAAGTTTTTCATTCGTTTCTCAGTCAACTTTAAAAGCCGTTATTTACAATTTAATGAAATTTTATTGTTCATCAAAATTTGATTTATTTACTTTTTAATAAAGTATAAGTTTGCCGTGATTTATTTTTCTGATCTTCAATAATGTGTTGGATAGTGATTGAGTACCTAATGAAGCATAAAACAAATCAGGAAGTTAATTACCGACGTGTATTCTAGGAAAATTCTATATTCATGAAAGATGTAAAAAAAAAAAAAAACACAATTCTCTGCTTACTTTTATTTTCAAATTATAGTCACTATACGTTGTTTTATTTTAAACTTACAAAAAAAGCTTATGTGAATTACGAATTCTGACGTTGTCTTTATTTTTATGCAACCCGTTGATTTCATAATCTCTAATATCTTTTCCCTCCCTCGTCTGTCATCATACAGTTTTGTTAAAGAATTCATCAAAAGTGTGCCGCAAATAACAAAAAAAAGGTCAGTTTGAGTGAGCAGGGAATTAAATAAACGAGATTGTAGAAAACGATAGAGATTGAAGGTCGCCCGAAGCACCAACGTTATTTTATTCTCCTTGTGAATCTAAAAATCGTATGCCTCCAATCTCTCATTTCAAATATATATATATACCTTTTTCATTTTAAGCTTGTTGCATTTTTAAATATTTCTTTTGATGATTTATACAATATGCTCTAAAATTATGATATTTGATTTAATATTTATTCAATCGTTTCATTTACATTTTGAATTCATTGACGTTAGCACACTCAGCGTTTAACTAGTTTCACTGGAATTCAAATTATAAAATTGCAATGATTTGACGACTGGTCATTAATATAAACGGACGTATCAATAATTATCTTTCATTCAAGCTTATTGATTATATTAATTTAACTTCAATAAGCAGGTGTTATTTAATATATATCAAAATAAAAAAAAAATATATTTATTTTGAAAATTTAGTTATTTTAAATATAATTTTAGTTTTCAATTCAAATAACGTTTAGTTATCTAAGAAAAAAAGGTGAAAAAGTGCAAGTCATTTTATACTAGAAAAAGTACAGAAATATGATAAATTGAATGGCTGGAAACGAAAAGAGCCCATAGCCTATGTATATTGGCAAATGGCGTACAGGCCTTTTTCCTTTTCAACCATTCAATTATAAAAAGACGTTTAAATATAAATCGAAAAACTTTTTCCCAAAAAAAGGCAAAAACAAAAAATGAAAATATCGTACAAGCTGAAGCACTGAATTGCAAAGTTGCAGAAACGATCGTACAAATCTCAACTACCACACATAGTGTTCAAGTTATCATGACCTACATTTTCTTCAACCTCTCAAATAATGTGCTATTTTTTTTCCTTTCCCTTTACCTAAAACATTGCACTCTCTCAGTTCGTCCCTTTTCCAACTTTTTAACTTACACATCCGGCCTGCTTTTTTCACCTTTTACTTCTTCTGCAAAGCCACGTTCCCATTGCATATCATTTAGGCGAGCTTCCAGTTCTGTGCTCTTGTACGTGAAAAGACAGATATTAATATTCAACGCGCATGTACCATTCTTTTCTCGCGTCGCTTAGTTTGTTCTCTCCGCTTTTCTTCGCCAATTTTCATTTTTTTTTTTTTTCATTATCATGAAAACTCGACGCTCAATGTCAAAATAAAGGGTGACATTTTTTTGATTATCTACCTTTCATCAAGTCTCACTTACCTTTGATTCTGCCAGACTGCATAAATACAGGGCGTTGTAAATGATGATAAGAAAGCTATCCAAATAAGTACCAGGTACATTATGTCTAAACTCTTTTCGTTGTCGTACGTCTCCATAATTGCTGATTTTGCTAGTCTGAAAATTGAGCGTAATTTTTTTATTCTACGTTCAAGAGCTTTTGACATTTTAATTTATTTATTTATTTATTTTTCACTTTAGTGAAATTGTATGTAGTTCTATTTTCTTTTTTGTACCTTACATATATTTTTTAAGTTACATTTGCTTATGCACAGTATTTTTTTTTTTTAAATTAATGTATGAAATATGTATGAAGGTATTTTCAAAGTCAAAGAAATAATGTTATACAGAAAATATTGAATTTTGAATGTTGTTTATACTGCGAAGAAATAAGAATTTCTTACTTTAAAATTTAAGCACGTTCAAAAGTTTTTTTTTAATCGAAATTTCACATAAAAATGTTTAATATTGATATTCTTCATTAGCCAAGATTAAAAAAAAAAAAACAACTTTTATTTGAATCGCTTTAGTCCGAACAGAAATAAATATTAAGGGTGTAGGCAAAGTCTGATACTTTTAGTCGATTGTAATTAAATAAAAACAATAAAGAATAAAGTATCAGAACAAAAAAGAATTCTTGTCAATATAACTTTCTTATTGATAGATGAATAAGGCCTCAAAAAGATTGCTAAAGAATAAAAGTATAATAAAGCCGAAAAAGAAAAAGTTCAAAGGGTTATTATGGACTTGTATAATAGAATTACTTGCTAAAAGATGTATTCTGTGGCACGTCTGTATAGAGTTAATGTTATCACGATAATCAATCTCTTATCTGGAAAACATTTTTTTCATAATCTTTTATGCTTCACAAGTTATAAAACTTTTGAAATATGAAAAAATTTTTTTTTTTGTTTAATGAAAGGAATCTAATTTTTATATTGCTACTCATTATTTTATACGTATTTTTTTCTATAAAATCTTATAGATTTTTATCAGATTGTAATTACTAAGTACTTTACATATTTCCTCATTTATAGCTATTTTTCAAAAATATAAAAGCATTATTATTCAGCAATTTCTCGACTATAAAGCTTGATTCATATAATAAAAAAAAAAAAAAAAATTATACGCTTATGCGCTTCAAAATACAGGAAAAAAATTCAAGCCACGATAAATAGCAGTCAATAGGCTTTGACTTGGTATCGTCAAAAATATACGATAATAGAGAAGAAAAATCGAAGGAAACATTTTAAGGGATTTTTACAAATGTAAGCCGCTGATGCAAGCTTACTGAACAGTATCGTGTGTAGAATATCTGATGTCTTTGCGTATCTACTCAATTTCAGCACAAGCTTTGGCCTTCATGCTTCCAACGAGAAATTCAAATAACGGTCGTTTGTTGGGGGATTTTCCTTTATGCTACTTCCTGCTTGTTGTATATATATATATAGCCTTTTCTAATCTTGTGCTCTGGATTTAGTGTATACATACATTTTTAAAATGCAAATCTTTTTAAATCTATGTTTAAGCTATTTTTATAGATTTATAAGAATTTATTAAGACAAATAATTTTTATAAATTTACATTAATACATAAAATTTATTTATTTTACCTGAGAATCATCAAAGGACCGTGGCATGAGATAAAAGTTATTACCATGGAGAATAAGTATTTTTGAGTTCGTGTTTCTTTTGATACGTCAATTTCAATTTCTTCAATATCATAATTCAATGACGGATTTGAAGAATTTATTCTTGCTGCTGCATTTTCAATTTCCTTTTCGATTGTTAATCTAAACAAATTGAAAAAGCTTTTATAATTTTGAATTTTTTAAATGGAAAATGGAGAAATATTAAAGTAAAATTTTTTAAGAGCAAAGCCATAAGCGTCTTTGTACGTATAAATATTAAAGTAATTTGATCTTTTACGCTCAGAGAAAAATTTATCGCTTATTTGTGGTGTCCTTTTAAGACGTATATTTCGATCAAATAAAATTTAAAGGTAAATAAATGTTTTTTTTTTCGAACTATTGAAATTAAATATAAATTTCTGTCTCTCTAGAAATAAACATTGAAAACATTAAATATAAAAAATGTTTTCATAATCATCATCGATCAATCATATTAAAACTTTAAATTTTTATTGAATGTAACCTACATCGTGAATAATACTAAATGGTTATTTAACATTTTCAATTATAAATATAAATCTGAATCCATTATAAAAACGTATTTGTAAAGAAATAGTTGATTGACAATGTTTTATATCTGCTTATGAATATTTTTATTTTTCAAATTGACGTGAAATTATTATACGAACCGTTTAGAATTGAAAAATAAATAAATTAAATAATTGCCTTGAATTCATATACATTAATTTTTATCAAATAATCAAGATTTAATATTTTTTGAAAAAGTGTTTGAAGGAATCATTTAAGTAAGATGTATTTACATTAATAAAGAAATGAAAAAAAAACAGATTTTTATCTTATTAATACGTATAACGGAGATACTAGGATTTCATTATCAAACTCAGAAAATCTTATCACGTTCTACTATTGTAAGTTTTTCATAATATTAACTAAAGATACGTGATTGAAAAAAAAATATTGCTTTAGCCTCAAGGATGAAAGGAAAAAAGGAGATTGATGAGATGAACAAGACATGATTATATTTATAATCATGTATTTATATTGATAGTCTCTGTTTTCTATTTTTATTGCTGCTGTAGTAATCAATATAATCCTATGGTAAAAATACATTATCAAATTTTATTTTTGCTTATCGTTTTTTAAGTAATATACATCCCAAAACTATTGATAAAATTATAATATTTTGATGAGTTTTCAATTGAAGAAAAGTTCTATTAAGAATATTGATTAATATACTATTAAATAAATGCAGAAAATCATTATATGACACGTCGATCACATCAAGAGCATATCAGCTCAAATATTATTTGCTTGCTTTGCACAAATCACAGGATCAATTATGGTGTCGAGTTTACAGTTTATACCTGTAGTGGTATGGCCAATATTCGGGTCAATAACGTTACTTTTTACTACCAAAATAAACAAGTAATGCAATAATATTTGATCAGCAAAGAGCAAACAAACGTTTACCATAGGAGTTTTCGAACCTTAATACATTAAAGGTACCACTTACTGTGTCGCAGCAAATTAAACATTTATATATCTATGACAAGGCAATAAAATTAACGATAAAGTTAATAATCTTTTGTTTATATGTTTAAAGTCTTTATTAGACCTTGTTTTGGGGCTCTATAGCCATCACGTTCTTCCCCCATAAATGTAATTAGGTACATGGTACAGGTGGCATCAAACATATATATTACAAATAAACGAAATATACGAGTAATGAGTTTAAATTTCGGAATAACATACTGAACACTTTGAAAAATCACTGCTGTTAGTTAGATATAATAATAATTTTTATCGTGGACTAAGCAGTCAAATAACAACTTAATTACTCGCTTGTCAGGTGAGACTCTTTTCTTTTTTGCATTTGCACATTGAAAGAAAATTTATTATGAGAAATATACGAGTATATATTATTTAAAAAGATAAATATTATTCTTATTTCTTACGCAATGTCATTGTTATCGCTACTCCTCCGTCTGGAAAATGACTTTAATTCTTGAGCTCCAGTTTCGAAAGACGTACCTTCCTGTCTTTGGAGTTCTCGACTAGCTTTCACGTACATGTATATTATTGTCACCAGAGGTATAATATAACTGTTGGTGCGGAGATGATAAATAAATAATGCAAACAAGTTTACGTGTTTCGAATAAACGAAGAACTCAGAGTAATTCCATTATCAATGTAATAAGAGAATAATAATAAAATGCTCAGTTATGAAAACAAAACTTTACTACCAGTACTTTTTCTTTTTCTTGCAAGAATTTAAAGTTCTATATTCCATGAAAAAAAAAATTAATCCTCATAATTTATGCAATAAAGCTGAAATATTTAATCTTGTTATTCTTCGATTAGACATTCCAGTTAAATATTTGTAAGCTTTAGAAAGTACAGTTATTTTAAGCATCTGAGTTCCCGTTAAAAAAAAGTTCTTACATGAATTTTTATACTTACGTTCCAAAAAAAAGATTTTTCATGTAAGCGTGTATGTCGTTTTCCAAATTGGCCATGCACATGCAAGGTCCTCTATCTGTGTTGGCACTATCAGCGTTGGTTAAGTAAGTCTGTCAACAGTTGAGTAACAAAAATTATATAATAATTTTATTATATTTTATTCAAGTTACCCAGCATTTATACTAGTATTTAGATAATCATTTATGATATTAACAATTAAAATTATTGGATAAATAAACAATAAACTTGAGTCAAAACATTGGTAATAATTATTTGATAAATAATTAATTCAACTCGATCCTAGTATATTAATTGAACCTTTTACCTTTATTTAAAAACTTTTCTAAAAATTATTATTACGAGGTAAGATCTTAACTTTTCATTAGCAGATTTGGATTTTTTTCTGCTTTAATACTACTTTGTAAGAAGAACTAATTAAAAAGTTGTTTCTATTACACAAAGTGCACAGTGTCTACTTATGTGTTATAATAGTACGTTATATACGATAAGTATCAAGGGAAATGAGTAGGCCTTTATTCCCGTGAGCACGAAGTTTGTGCTCAAATGCAGCGAAATTTTAATTCTTGACCGGAAAGTATTGGTTCTATTATTGACCTGAAAATAGGGAAAATAAATTGCTTAGTGGAGCGAAAAGTAATGACTTAATTATTTTTAAGGAAAATAATAATTCATTATTTCCCGCTCCGTGATAATAAGCAATATTTGCACTAGTTTTTAGATCAATCATAGAACTATTATTACTTGGTCGGGAATAAGATATAAGGAAAACTGTTACGAAAAAATAAATATTATTACCCCCAAGTCAAAATAATTCATATAAATTGGATACGGTAGGACAAGACAAACAGCAAAGAACCATGTCGCAAGAGAACAGACAAAGGACGGTATCCGTGATTTTCTTGGGACGCTGAGGAATCGATATCTGTCGATAATTATTAGCAGATGTGTCATCATCAGTACGTGCGTCGAAATGTCCTGGACAAAAAGAAAAACATGTTTTTATACAATGTGTTGCTATCAAACAATATAATATGTGATTTTAATAATATCAGTTAATTTTTTAGGATAATTTTTCTAATGTGTCTTAATATTAATATGTGATTTTTTTACCAAAAAGTTTTAATTTTTACAAAACGTTTTCAAAATCTTTGTTAGTTAGTTAGTTAGTTTTTAAATTATTACGTTTAAATTGTTTCGAGTAAAAAAAATTAATTGTTCAGAAAATAACGCCAAAAAAAGTAGTAATCAAATTTTATATCTTTAGATTAAATCTTTCAAACAAAAGGATCTACGTTTTTATAGTACGTACAAGGATTTTAAAAAATTAAAAATTTTCGATTTAAAGGGAAAAATTAAATTCATTATTTTTCGATATTGAATAATAGAAAAAAAGTCGCTTGTAAATTTTTAGTGCTCTCTGAAACTCCGTTTGAAATGAGAAAATTAAAATTAAAATCTATACATGTATATAAAAAGTTGACGTGATTTTCTTATGATTTTAATAAAAACAGTTTATTTTTTTCACCACATTAAAATTCATAAGCTCATTGGATGAATATGCAAAATAACAACTACAGTTTCATTTTGATTTCATAAAAAAGAATTGACAGTTGACTGACTCATGCCACAATTAAAAGATGACACGTACCTCCCGTATTAATTTATTCGCAATATTATTTAGATCGACCAACAAACTGCTAATTTAATATCTTTAACATACCAATCTTTTGCATTTTGCGTTAATTTTTAATTATTCGTGTCAATTCTAGCAAAATGAATAACTTGTTATTAGAATACTAACTACAACGAACATCGTAATATTTTTTACCAGAGCAAAACTTTGCGCTTCTTTAGTGCTCAGCTTATATTTTCCAAGACTTAAGATAAAAAACTTTTTCTTGCTCTCAAAGTACACAGCTGGGACTTTGCTCCAGCGAAAGCTCGGAAAGAGAAAATGCTATTAACGTTTTTCTTAATTTGCAAAATTTAAGCTCTCCCAAAAGGGAATGAAACTCTTTCAGTAAGTCTTACATCAAAGATATATGTTTTTACTAGATGATGACTAACGTTTCCTATCTATGTAAATTTGTAATTTTAGAGAATTGACAAATTCCTTGAAATTCATGTTTCATTTTGTTTTAAATTTTATTCTAACCAAAATACAATTTAATTAGAACTGCAGCCCATTACGTGCATGAAAGGGCTTATTCACGAGTAACTGTACCTAAAAAGTATAACGTATGTTTACTTACAATGTTTTACCTTGTCAACAAATATTTTACCTTTGCAAACAAATTAGTCGGTTTTCAAGCCATTAAGAAATGTGCTTACAACGTTTCGTCTTTAGAGAGATAATTATCTTCGAAAAGCATTTCAGACTATTCTCTAAATATATTTTCAAGCTCATCAGCAGTTTTTTATAGTTGTTTTATGACTAAATAGTTAATTTTTTTCATCTGATCTTTCAATCAACAGATTATGTAATATTGCTATCTCAAAGAGGAAGCTTTGTAGCATTGAAAATTTTTGATTGGGTTTTTTTTTTTTTTTTTTTAACGTTATTTTTATGTTTTAGTGTCATACAGATATTGATAATTAAAGACAAATGTATTATAATTCTAAACTTATTAAAAGTTATTTTATTAAAATTATAACCGACTTAATTTGGTTCGTAATAATAAACAAATTTACGAATGTAAATAGCAAAATTGAAATAATAAAAATATAAATGTATTATTAAAAAAAAAGGATAAAATATATTATTTATAAAAATAATCTCTTCTTTTCGTTACTAAAAGCGTAGACAATAAAGATTAATATGATGTACATTATTGAATAAAAAATAATTCTTTATTTTTTTAGTAAATACTTCTAAGGCACAGGTTATTTTTATTTTATTAGCTGAGTGGTGTAAGAAGACAAAACAGAAGGTATTGAAGTCTGTAGTTGGTTGGTATATATAAAGGAAGAAAATACACGTTGGAACAAAGCTAAGAAGTTTGAGAAGAAAAGAAAAAGAGATAAATAGATAGAGGTAAAAAAAGACTTACTCGAAAAATACATGTCTATACGCTCAAGTAGTTCGTGAAACAATGTTTTTTCCTTTTTAGCTACAATTTTCTTAGTGAAGTATTACATTATTTTTTATAAATCATTACGCCTAAGTCAAATTAATGCAATTAAAAAGGATAAAATGTACCAAAATTAAAACTAAGTAAGTAAATAGAAAGTATTGGAATAAATTTGAAATTTACTTAATTGTAATAAAAGTTACTTATCTTTTTCAAGTATATAAACGTGACGAGACTGCAAATTTATAAGAGCATGATGCTACTAGAAAAACATTGTAACTTTATTGTAAGATAACGTTACAAACGCGTTAGTTTATTCGTGATATATTTTGTAAATATAAGCGCAAAAATCTACGTTTCAATGTATATTTTTAATAAACAGAATAATTTACAAACAATGTTAGTTAGTCAAATTATTTTTGTTATTATTTTCGAAAAAAAATTTTCAAAATACAATTTGCTTAAATTTTGATTGCTAGCTGATATTAAACGTAACATCTTTCTATATCTGCGTTATTAAAAAATAAATTAGAGCTACATTTTTGTGAAAAGCGAGTGTTTTGCAAAAAAAAAGCAACTTTCAATTTTATTTATTATTTTACAAAATCTTCTTTTGTGAAGACATAAAAATAATTTTTTGTTTGTTTGAATAATTTCATTTATTGTAAAAATCTTAAAAAATTTCAGCTACAAATTTTAATTTTAAACGTGACAGTATAAAATCAGTAGAAGTCTTATATCAGCTATTGAATTCATATAAAAGTAAACTTAATAAAAATAAGGTGTATTTTTTTAGAATCTTACGCAGCATTTTAAATACATTATTTTGTTTATTAATTTTGAATATCTCAGAAATTGAAAATGCTATTCACTTCATTGATCTTTTCAATATACATCAAAGCAAGAAGTTTAATATGAAAACTTCTAAAACTACCGTAACATCGATCCTGTCTTTCAGCAAACTAATAAACATTTTTTATCAAATACGCATATGCGTATAGAGACGATGCTTTTGCTCGTCTAATTAAATATAATATGTATAAAGATGCTAAAAAATATACAAGTAAAATTTTTCAATTTAACCCGCCGTCTATGAAGTATTTTTTGCCCCTACCTTTATAAAGTTTGACATACACAGAAAGAAAATGATTAGAGCTGATCTTGTTCGATTTTGTACGTTACTTCTCAAAACTTTTTTAAATTCCATTTAGAGTCGCATGTGCCCGAGTAATAATTAAAAGTTGGGGCATAAACGATCCATCTCATAGATGGCGGGTAAAATTAATTAAAATAAAATTTTAGTTATCCAATACAAGCCTCAGTTTTCATTAAATAAGCAATTTTTACAATTATCAACACCAAGATTGATTAAAAAAATTTTAAATCAAGACTAAAAAATTCTTGTATAGTTAAACTTGACACTTGAAATCATAAAAAGTTATTTTGAGTGGAAATTTCATTGTATTTGAAAATTAATTAGAATTTATTTAAATATAATATTTTGCTCATGTAAACTTTAACGAATAGCTTTTCTTTCCTTATACTATTGTGTTGATATATATGCATATTCATAACAAACCTGTAATTTCATTTAACAGAACTTGAACTAGTAGAATGAAACCACTGTTCTATTCAGACTTTTCAACGTATTTCTAATTACAATTGGAATTTATACATTATTATGTCAAAATTTTCCATTATCAAGCTGATGTTCTCTACCTCAATGCTTTTAGTTTAAATGTTCTCTTGCATCATTGAGATAAATCGTAATTGAGCTTTTTCTTTCTTTGTTTATAATACAAGATCGATGCTTTAAAAAACTAAAATTTTTACGTGACTTTTAACAATATCCTATTGATTAACGAAAAAAAATTTTTTATTTACTGAAGCAATTTATGTTTGTTCAAGATGAAATTTTGGGCTTGTTTCCAAACTTTTTTTTCAGTTTTACTGCAGCCAAGTAATTACCTATATAAAAGTTTTGACATGAAACTTTGGCTCGGTTTCCAAGAACGGTAATTGATAAAACCGTAAATTTTTGGAAATCGTTTGTAGCAAGTCATAATGCGTTTTCTATGTTTCACACATGGTGCAAGTTTACGATTGTTTGTTAAAAAAATTATATTTTACGAAATACTAATCATTGTACCAAAATTTTTTCGATAGTATAAAAAAAAAAACATTTGAAAATTATATGAAACCAATATTATGTATAACTGTGTTTACCGTTGATTAAAAATACTAAAAGAAAATAAATACCAAATAAACAGTTTTTGCATTTATGAAACATAAATTTTTGTTTAATCTTTAAATTTGTAAATTGCAAAAGTCAATTTGATTTTATGATTATTTATTTTATTTTTCATATAAAAATAGTCAATGAAAAAATTTAATCTAGGTTATATCTTTTTAATTTAGTTAAATGTTTTACTATATCTGTAAGCTATAATAAAATATTGATTTAACAATTTAAAACGTCACATTATTTTATCAAGAATTCACATTTTTTTATTTTAATAACTTTTTATGATTGTTTGCTTAAAAACATTTTTTTTATATAAAATAATAATAGTATCCAATTTCTAAAGAAACATTCTGTAAGTTTATATTTTATTAAAACTTGGGTCAAATATGTACATTTTACTGTTATTGGCATTTGAATATATTATAAAAAGAAAATCCTTAAGACAAAACGCATAAGATAATCTGCTTTTATCTTTCCTTCAATTTTACAGATAATGCTCTCTCAGCGAACTTAAGGGCTTACAAATTCTAATAAATATTTTACTATTAACGAAAATCTATAAGATGTTCAATAAAGTGGTCGATTTAAACCGTACTTTCTACCTGAAAAATATTTCCACTTACTGTTTCAAACTTTTTGATCTTTATAAAGGTTTTATCTTTAGCCTGATTTAACTTTCTTAAATCCAAATATACTCGTAACTAAATATAAAAAGATATCACGGAAGAGTTTTAAAATTTATTTACGTATTTCTTAAGATTATTAAGCAATTACACAACGATTACAAACTTGTTTATCTAAAGTGAGTTTCTATAAAATTATTACCATTTTATCGTTATAGTTATTATAAGAATTTAAACGAACATAAAATGCAATAAATGGAAAAAGGAAAGAAAGTAATTAGACTGTAATTAATTCACGGATTACAATCAAAGTTATAAATTTAATTATAAAAATTATCAAAATATGAAAATTCAAATAATAATTTCAGCAGTTCGAGCATAGATAATTATTTATTTAATATTTCGACATAATTAAATAATTAAATACTTTGTAACTTTGCATTGCAGGTAAAGTTTCGTTAAATTGAAACTTGATTTTTAATTTATAATTAAATTGATTTCACACATTGAATAAGTTATTCATTACGTAATCATTATGGCATGTAGGATTTAATAGGCCTTAAGAGGCAAATAATTTACGCTGATTTTATTATAGCAACGTTTCGTCTGCTGGCGCGCAGACCTCTTCAAGCTAAGTATAACGTCGAAGGAGCATCATAACAGAAATCGAGCAACAATTCCGCGTCTCTACTTGCTTTTATCAATACTTGACATTATCAGACGAAACGGTTGCTATAATAAAATCAGCGTAAATTATTTGCCTCTTAAGACCAATTAAATTCTAAATCTTCTTCTTGAAATTAGATGCAAGGAAAATAACGTAAAATTTTATTTATTAATACGAACCTGTAGCGGAGCCAAAAGGTAACACATCAATTTCCCAAAGATCCAGTTGTATATGAGTATGACAACAAGCGTAAGCGGCAAAGGTACAGCCACGTGTAAAATATTAGCAAGAGCTATATTGAGAAAGTAACCGTAAGTCGGTTCTTCGTGTAAATCTCGCTTGAATATGTGATACGCCATACTGACATTTGCCAAAATACTAGCAACAATAAGAATACCGTATGCCAGAGAAATCATAAGATAGGTATCGGCAAAGTGTCCCTTAAGGTATGGCTTTGAAAAGTCGATGCTGTCATTGCTGAGGTTCTCGAATCCCCTGAGATAGCGAAGTATGATAGACAGGTACATTTCGCGAATCTCCTCCTCGTGTTCGCCTGTGTTGTTTGACATTTTGGCCTCGGTTGAGAGTTCAGGGGCAGAGGAAGAGGAAGAAAGTTGGGAAGCAAGTTGCGGCAGCTTGCCTCCGAGTACAGTATACTCTAGTAGCATCATCTTGGCCGACGGACTATGATGACTAAGATATCGATGGCATGTTTTCCAGCAGCTAAATACTCCCTTTGCTTTTAAAGGGAAGAGAAAGAGGGAGGAGGGAGAGAAATTATCGATTGCCTGATTTGTTCGGCGACAAGGCGCCACAAAATGCAAGTGTTTTTCTCCCCTGCTCTTTAAACGAACAGGCTTCCGTCCGACCGTATCTTGACTCGTATCACTTATACACTAAGTAATGGCTCGGAGTCTGCTTTCGCTTGTACAGTCAGTGGTATTGCTTCTTCGAAAACAGAGGATGGCTTCTACAATTTCTCTTTCCTCGCTTCTCTAGCGTCTGTAAGATTGACGGGAAGCACAAGGAAAGCTCTTGTTGTGATTTCTAACGTCAGTTCTAACCACTGCTATATTCTTGCTTTTTCTTGTTCTCGATTCACTTGATTTTTCTTTTTCTTTTTTTTTTTGTTCCATTTACGTGCGTTGAAAAATTTTGTTGTTTGTTTTTCAAGCAAGTTACTGGAAGAAAGAAGTATATGATATCACTTTATAAATTATTTTTATTTCGTTTTCTAGAAAAAATTTATCTTTATATTTTTCTGATACGTATTTCAGATTTAAATAATAATTCAATAATAATTTAAAAGATTGGTGGTGTAGAATAAAGGCATATAAAAGTTTACTTTTCTCTCTCTAAACATAAACAATTGAAATTTAAAATTAAATAAAATTAATATTTATACAATAAAATTTTTCTTTAAAATGCTTGAATATTTATAAAAAAAAAGTAACTACATTGTTTTAAACAAAAGCTGAAATAAATATCTGAATTTATTGAAAGATTACAATTAAAATTTAAATAAATGAACTTTATTTATTCTTTGTAAGGTTTTCCGACAGTGTATGTTAAAATAAAAATTAATTATTTTTTCGTATTATATTATGCAATAAACTAACAATTACCAAATTTTTGTTGTTGCAGAAATAATACTGATTTTGCAATCTATTATTAAATTGCCAAAAAAATATTATGCAAGTTAATTAAATTATCATTATGTAAAGCGCAATTAAATTTATGCAGTTATAAAATACTTATATTTTTTTATTTTTTGAGAAAAAATTTACTTTAAATTATTAAAATTGTAAATGCTGAAAGCGTAAACATCTAAAAAATCCATCAATTATGAATTTATCAAGATTAAAATTACGCATTTTTAATACAATAGAATATATTTTATTTTTATCAGCTTTGCGTTTTAAATATCTGTTAGTATTTGTCTTTATAAGGAATAAGTTTCATTGAAGTTTTAAACCAACACTTGTAATATTACGATAGTTATAGGATATAACTTTATTTTTAAGTTTTACAAGTTTCAGTCTTGAGCAAAATTTTCACTTTTGGTAATTAATTAACGTTTACGGTCTTGCAATTAATTAATATTTAATTTAATTTATGATTGATACATTGGTTACACTTTGTTCAATTGCTTTTTAAAATATTCATTTTAAGTTATTAAGTTAAAAAGGATAGTGAATTAAAAGCCAGTAAAATCCGCTAATGAATCAATATTAATAGAAAACCCCATTTAACGTATTGAATAAAAATCTCGATTATTGAATTTAAAACAACAAATGTACTATTTTTAGAAATTAATATAAAAAAAAAGTTTTCCAAATTTTTTTTATTTATAAGCTTATTTTTACAGTGAACATTTATAAGTAAAAGAGATGATTATGTACCTAACTAATAAACCTTCAATAATATAACGTCTTATTTTTATCACTAACTTTATCACCCCACTTGAAAAAAAAGACAAAATAATGCAAACTACATAGTTAATACAAGTCAATCTTTTAAAGTTAAAATAAATAAATCATAATCCAATACACATCACTTAAACGCAGTAACTCTTATAAATGTGCTTAACACAATCACCACATTAACACACAGATTACAAAAACAAAAATTATCCACTAAAGAAATAGAAGCACATCGCGAGCGCGGGAAAACAAAGAGCCAAATTAATCTCAGCTGCTGACAGCCTGCATATCAGCAAGTGCAATCGGCGACTGTCGGCCGATGACTGTTAGCACAGATAAGAGTTCGTAGCCGGCAAGCCTCAGTCTATACACATAGCGTAGTAGTACCTCCTGCGCAAGTCGCGCTTTTGCTCCACGTGCTTTACCGCGCATCTCTCTATTTTCCGAGCTTGTACCTCTCTCGTACACTCACTCTGTATCTTTTACTAAATAGAAAAACTGGATACACGGTATTTGGAGTAACGATGCTATTTTTTTATTGATCCGATGGGCCAAAAGGTCAGTTAAGCCGTTTATGAGAATATTGCAGTTTTAAGGTAAGCCGATGTGCTTTACTGATACGAGAAAAAAAAAGTATTGATTTTTATTTATGTAAAATACTTGAGCGGATTTAAAAAAAAAAAGTTGAGATACGAATAAATTATTCAGATACGTGGTTAAAGTTAAATTGGATTTTTTAAAGTTACGACATAAATAAAAGGTTAATGATTTCAGAAAACGATCGTGATTTGTTATACCTACTTAGGTTGTATTAAGCAACACCTGATGTTTAGTGTTTGAATTAATAGTCTTTTTTATTACGTACGATAAATTTTTAGTAAAACTGAAATTATTTCACATAAGATAAACATTGAATATGTATTCAAATATCTTTTTTTGATATGGAAACTATCTATCAAAAAAAATTTTTTCTAATCGATAAGTTATACTTTGAAATTTAGACATTATTGAACCATTTATTGACATATGCACCGTACGAATTTTTATTTAAGATTTTGAGATATTTTTAAATAAAAATCAATTTAACTTGTATACGTTCAATCATAGCTTTTATTGTTTTAATATTTATTGGTAAAAATTTGATATATATTGGTAAAAGTCATGTTTTCATAAAATCATATATTTTTCCAAAGAACCATGATATGTTCAATAAATTATATTATTAAAAAAATTAATTTACTCCGAATTGGATGAAATGAATAAGATTTTTAATTTCTAAGATATTGAAGAATAATAAAAAAGTAAAAACTTATTAAAAATGCTAATTAAAATTCTAAGAAAATTAATAATAAGTATACTTTTATATGAATTCATTGTTGTTATAAAAACTTCCACTGTTTTTATGTTGTTATAATAAGAAAAACAAAATTTAATCACGAGGTAAATGAAATTGGTCTTTTATACTGCTGAAATTATGCAGTTAATAATGGTTTCTAAGAAATAGATAATAATTATGAATTTTCGCGCGAAATTTTTTTCTGACTAGATAAAGATGTACTTTAATCGAAAAATTAATGTGCATAAATAAAATAAGCTGTAATTTGAGACTTGTACCCAGTGTCCAGAAATATTATACAGAGCAAAAGTTACAATGGATAAAAAGAGAAAAAATGAGAGAGTTTCGCTAATGAACAATATCATTTCATCTTTGTATAGACCCGCAGTAATTTTTACTTTAAATATTCTTTTCAGATACATATTTCAAATTACGCATCCTATTTCACGCACTTTAATTTTCATATTCAAGCATCTACAATTTTTCGTAAAAAATTATACGTAAAAAAAAGTGAAAAATTATTATTGTTTTATACTTTTTCAGATTAACTTTTAGTATTATGAAAAAGTAAATTATATCGCTTTATTGAGGTAACCACTTTATTACTCATTAATAGTTTTAGCAAAATAAGTTTAGTTTTAAAAGCGTAATTTAAATTCAATTTTCCATGTTTTATGAAAAATTGTTTAGTGTACGTAGCACTGCATTCTTACTCACAAGTGTACGAATTATTAAAGAGCAGATTTTTAATTTTATTTATTTTCAATTTTTTTATTAAAAATATGTTATAGCACAATTCCTAGTTGACATTCGACAAAATAAAAAATAGCTTTTGATGGCGAAAATGGAAAAGCAAGTCTAACAATGAGGAAGTCACAAGTCCAGCTTGAAGCGCATTTTTTCTTTTGTCAAATATCTATTAAAAATCGTTCTATGATGTATTTTTAATTAATTATAAATATTAATATGAATAAAATTAAAACAGAATTCATAAAATATAGTGTATAAAAATACAATCCTATCTTCCATTGCCCAACATCACTAATTAAATTGATTTCTTTTAATCATAAATAATTAATAATTTTCAAAACCATTTCTTAATTAAATAATTATACTAATTTTATAAAAAGGTAAAATTAATTTTATATTAAATAATTAATAGGTCAATGATTTTTAAATTAAATTAATTCATACCGTACATATAAATTGTATTTGCTTAATTATGAAATGTTTGAGAAACATATGGTATTTCTTGGAAATCAAAAGTTGTCGATTTAAGTTTGATCAAGTGCGACGTATTTTTTTTCTTTGTCAAATGTCGATTGAAATTTAAAAGTTTCAATATTAAGTAAAAATAAATTTTTATTTCAATATTAAACATGAAAATACATTATTTATATTTTATTATTCATGATTATTGGAATTTCGTTACCTCTAGACCTCTAAATATTTTATTACTTAAAGCTTTACAATTGAATAATAAAAAAAATAAATAGATAAAAATTAATTAACCATATGTTTGTTTTAATATGATAAATAAATGACCGAAGTATTTATTGCACCAACATCTGATATTAATGCTGTATTACTTACTGAAAATATTTAATATTTATATTTATTCCAAATGCAGTTTAGAAACGTTATAGTTCTATCATTTTTTTTTTTAATTTTCAGGTTTTCAATTTATTAACTTGTTAATCTTCTAATACTTTGCTACATTTATTTTTCTAATAGAATCTCTAATGCATTGTTGTAAAATTAATAAAGATATTAGATTTTCATTATATTAATTTTCTTTTTGAAATTTAAAAAAAAATTTGATGGCTTAAGATGGGGGGGAGGGGGGGGCGATTGGGGTAAGAACGCTTGGTGACCTTGATGATGTAAATGGTTCGCTCGTCTCTCTACCTATGTTCTTATTCTAGACCCCGCTCACAGCACTTCGCTGTCTCAGCTGTTTTGGTTGCTCGTCTGGGTGAGCCGGCTAATCTTCTCCTGCGACAGGTTCTTGCAGTGAAAATTAATAATTGTCTGTACTATAATGTTTTGAACACAAAAAATTGTTCGTGTATGTTACTTTTTTTTCTAAATTATATATTAATATGATAATTATTTTATTTAAATTACTAATGATCTCATTTTTAAATATTTAAAGCAATAATTTAAAATCTAATTTAAATATTTTCAAAAAGATTATACGCGATTGCTAAATTTAATTTGAAATTACTAATGAAAATAGAGTTAGAGATAAAAAATAGCAAAGAAATCTATATAATTTTTAGTGGAATATAGCAACGTAAGATACGGTAGAAGGAATATTCAACTTGCATCAGCATAAGGCAAGGTAGAATGAAAATCTTGCAGCTGGCGATGGCAAAGCAGGTTTCTACGGAACCTTAATGTAACCAAAACATTTGGATATTTTCGATTACTGGTCATATATTCAAAGTATTTTTATCGTATTAAGGTAATTGAAAAAAAAGTATTTTTGAACAAATTAAATTTAATTTGTTACTTTTTACTTTAAAATTTAAAAATTTTTTTTTGAATTTATATTATACTTATGCCCATTATGTGGTTTTTTACATTTTTTATTAAAATTTGATATTGTGCACAATAATGACATTATATTTCTATTTTGTGCATAATAATGACATTATATTTTTATTTTGTGCACAATTGTGGGATAGTTATGTGCACAATAATATGTCCACAATAACACGTGCACAAAAATAAAATTATTTATTTTAGAAAATAATTTTCTAATTGTGCACAATTATAATGTGCATAATAGAAGATGCACAATAATACCTTTATTATAATTCAAATAAAATGTGCACAATTTAAATTATTTTGTGCTTTATAATAATACCTATAATTACAGTGCCCCCAAATTAAATGTTTATAATTATTAGATGGAGAAACATACCTATGTCACTTTTTTTAGCCTAAGCTATTGACACAAAAAATCCAAGTTTTTATTTTTAGATATAAATTTTTTTAATTCATAATTATTTTAAATAATCAATTTTTTTTTAATTTATTGTAGTGCAAAATATAATAATTGTCACAATTAAAAGATATGTGTTTTGCCTGAAAAAATATCTCTCCTCAGAAAAATGAGATAGATAAGCGAGGATCCATGCAAGGGTCACATAATATGCCCAGGTACGAGTCAGTTTCACCCGGTCCTTAATAACATAGTACTCACCCTTACAAGCATATCGAATAAACGCCTTACTTCTTTTCACTTAAATTCTTTGTAATACAATAATTTTTTTTAATCAATTTATTAGTAAACATTTTTTACTATGAATAAATATCGATAGTTGAAAAAAAAATCAATATAAAAAATTTATTAAATATAAAAAATTAATATGAAAATTAATAATAACAAACTAATATATCATAAAAATGAACCAGAATTTAATTTCCTACGTAATTACTGAATAACGACCAAGTTTTACGGAAAAAACAAGTGACCCACATATAAAACATTAACGCTCGCGTACTCTCGAAACAATAAAAAAAAATCACATCGCAGCAAAAAGCATCGGTTTAAAATTGTTCTTTATTTTTAAAAAAGCTACGTGGCCGCAATACGTATCACATGGTTTCGTGTAAAATTTTGCAAAAGACTTGACAGAAAACGAGAGTCACATGCCCATGCACGGACGAACGAACGAACGAGACGTATAAATGAGGAAATGTGGAAAACGAGGTACATATACCTACCTACCAGCGTATTGAAGAGAAAAGAGACGAGTTGATATGGAAGAGAGAAAAAGAAAAAGCGAGGAGGAAACAGAAGAGTGAGAGAGATAGATAGATATGTGTATACGTGTATATGTGGTGAGTATGAAAAGCGCGGGTTGCGGTCCTCGTAGCCGGGAAATCAAAGCTTCTACAAAAGCGTACCTACCGTGATATATTTCAACCGCAAAGCCGATTCCGGCCAAATCAGCAGCCGGCCATCTATTTGCGCGTCTCCGCTCTTTCGCGTATTTATATATATGCCTATATGTATATATGTGTATGCCCCATGAACTGTGTGTGTGAGCTTCCTGCATTTCTATATATTACTCTCTTCTTCGGCTTCCGGACTATATTCACGAGCTGGAGAGCCTTATCATCTCACTTTTCTATGTGTGTGTGTGTGTGTGTGTGTGTGTGTGTGTGTGTGTGTGTGTGTGTGTGTCGGACTCTCTGATCGTGATCTCGCGGGTCCAAAAATAAAATTCTATGACCTATGCCGCGGACCAGCGGCTTTCGAGTAATAAGTCAGATGTACTCTTGAAATATATTATATGAAAGATTTGAGATTGTGTATGTGTGATAGATAGCTGTTTTGATGGTATTCACTTTATTAATTCATCAGGACTGTATGAATGTATTGGTATTTTATTAAAGAGATTTATTCAAAGACTTTTTTGATTTTTTATATTAATAATTTTCAATATATGAAAAAACAATTGGATTTAATTTAGAATATTTGACTTATAAAACATTTAATTTAAAATTAATTAATTGCTAAATTATTAATAAATATTGTATTGTTTGTCATAAACTTTTTATTCAGTTTAATAATTTTGAATCAAAATTGTAATTTCGCTAATTCAATAATTTAAAAAAAAATTGAATTTATTTAAACAAGATCATTTCAAACAAATTCAGTTAGTCCTAAAAGAGAATTAAATTAACTTATCTTTATGTCACACTACAAGTAAACTTTAAAAAAATTGTGTCCTCAATTAATAATTATAATTTCATTAGTAATCGCTCACTCAAATCTGAATACTTTTTTATTAGATTTTATTTTACACTTGACTAACGCTTAAAAGAGCGTTTATTATTAAGTTTAAAACACACTTTACTATATACGAAAGACACTTTAGATGTCATATACCAGGGGTATATAATAACCTAATAAACAGTGACGCCGAAGTTGCAGGTCACATGTATTATTAAGTGATTGCCAAAGCAATTATCCCTCCATCTGGTTGCATAATGGAGCGAGCCGTCAACTACGGCTGCAGTATTATTACTATACAATATTCACCGAATATAAACTCGCTTTTCTTGCGTTATCTTCTTGTTTAAAGAGAAGAAAGATATTATACTTTTACAAATCATTCGTATGACTTTTTTTTTAAAAAAGTTATTTTTTTTTATATGTCAAGTTAGTCATAAGTAATTTTATTAAAAAAGACATGGCTCTGCTTCTTCTTAACGAAGTTATGTAAAGCTTTACTATTTTCAATTTTTAATAGGTAATCTAATTTGAAATATTTTACAAAATTCTCTTTTTATTGAGCTGCTATTATTTTAAAATCTTAAGAGTAAGAACACATTGAATAATTGATATTCTTTTAATGATTGTTGTACCTTTATTAACAATTAATTTTAGAAAATTAAAAAGAAGTTTTGATTAAAATTATAAATATTTGAATAATTTTATCGTCAAATTAGAAAAAATATTTAGAAACTTATAACTATTTAAAAAATATTCATGTTCCTTTAAATATAAGTATTTATATTAGTAAAAACAAGATTCTTAAAAAATCATCAAACATCGAAAGTTTTTTTCCAAAAATCTTAAATCTTACGATAAATTTTAACCGCTCTTTTAACCATAGCAAACTCACAAAATTTAATTTGATTGTAAAATACTCAAGGCAAATCTAATCAAGTAGGAATCTCGCTTAATCGAAGCTACTCCCAAAAAAAAGAAAAAAGAACATTGGTATACCTACTGGTAGCAGGTTGTTTATCAAAAATAAGCCCGAGATCCAGTAAAACTTGTCTAATTTCGTACGGTTTTCTCTATGCAAATCGTGGATTTCCTCGTTATGAGCCGCGCCTGTAGTAGTCCAGAGTAAAATAAGGTAGAGAAACGAATTGGGCCTCTCTCTTTCTCTCTCTCTCTCTCTCTTTCATTCTTCCTCTCATTCCCTTTTGCATTTCTACATTCCTCACTCTCTTTATCTCTTTCTCTTTCTAACTGAGCTCAACGCATTAGCAAGTCCTATTCGTTTCACGTGTCAGGTTGAATTTAAATTTTCGTGGCTTGTGAAGCTTCGTAAGAGAGAACCACTTCTCATCCTCTCTGTCTTTCTATTCGCTCACTTTCTTTCTCTCTCTTTACATGAGAAATTTTCTCTTGGTCTCTCTCTCTCTCTCTCTCTTTCTTGTGGACAGCTCGAGAATACCTCTTTCGACTCATTTGCTCGTTGACTTTTCTTTTGCAGCTTTTCATTCTCTCTTTCAATTTATCTTTTCTTTTTTTTTTATTATTTGCACGTTAAATATATAGAGTCTTTGTTAGCACGTATAGAAATTTTTACTTATCTATAATCTTGTTTATTAATAATAATCATTTATTTATCATACAAATTATTTCAATTGAACATATATTAAAGAAATATAAAATGAAGTTAATTTCTAAAATTCAAATTTTAATTTATTTTATTAATAATAACATAACATTCCAATCCATATGATAAAAATTGTTTCATAAAAATAATACTCTTAATTGATAATCATCCGATCTAAATTGAAAAATATCACATTTAACCCAATCGATTACCATTTCCCAGATATATCAACATCACGAACGATACCTCAAACTTGATCGTTCCAGTAAAACATGGGTCACAGTATAGAAAATCTATCTCTTCACTCAATATCAACAAGCCAACGCAAAAAGCCACCTTCCTGTACGCGTCAATGAAACTCTAACTCATAACGAGTGAAAGCTAACAGCGGATATTAATTCTCCACCGTGAATCATAAAAGAGAGAGAGAGAGAGAGAGAGAGAGAGAGAGAGAGAGAGAGATAAAGATATATAGCAAAAGAAGTATAAACTAACGCGCTCACTCTTATTCAACCAACTTGTTCAAAGAGGGAAAAAAGGAAAAAAAAAATCGACGCAACTCTAGCCTCTGATAAATTCGATTGGCATGATTGGTCGAGCAAAGTGGCGAGGTGGTAGCTTCAATGCTTTAACGCGTCCTCTGTGTGTGTGTGTGTGTGTGTGTGTGTGTGTGTGTGTGTGTGTGTGTGTGTGTGTGTCGGGACACATCCGTCAGTTGCAGCAAGAGAAGAAGGCTTCCCCTCCCTTCTCCTTCAACGAACGTGATGCTCTAACGCGCGTTGGGTGGCAAAATCAGAGACGGTGGTTTGTAGAAAAGAAGAGAGGGTGGGTGGTATAGGAAGAGAAGGAGGAACCTCAGCAGTTCTATTAGAGGGACTCGAAATAAAAATGAGCTACGTGCGCCGAAATGGCAATTGCTGAGAGAGAAAGGAGTTTTCTTTCTTTCTCTCTTTTTGTACGTGTGTGTGTGTGTATGGTGGTCTGTTCTCTGTCTTTTTTCCGGTTCTTATATTGGCTACTGACGAAACTTAAGAGGAGGACTGGTCTTGAGATTTCTGGTGCTATGTGTACCTCAGGCGTGATGGTTGGAATTTTATTTTGCTGTGGCCAAGGTGTGTTGTTATATGGTTTCTTTTCTCTTTTTTTTTTAAGAGAATGATGGACTTGGCTTATTTATTTACCGAGTTGTTTCTGTTTATGGTCTTACGGTTGGTTCGACGTGACGTTATACGTGTGTCTGATAAAGTATGAAAAATGGAGAGCGATTGGTTGTTCTGTTGGATTTCTAAAAGTATTGATGCCTTTGAACGATTTCTAATTATGTGAGGGAGATTGGTTAATGTTGAACGATTGTTCAATTTTCTGATGTAATTAAGTAAGATAAGTGAAGTGTAGTAATTTTTGAGATTGTCTTATTTTCTTGTATTTTTGTTGTAGATAGCACACACGTGTGTGAGTTAATCAATTATTTGGAGAAAATTTAACGTTTGTGATAAATTTACTCTAATCAATATAGTAATATGAAATGTAATTTATCAAAAACTTTTGTTATTTAAATCACGTAAAATTTTAATGAATAACTAAATATTGATTACAAAATTTTTTTAATCAAAATTAAAGTACCTACGAAAAAAAGTGGTTAATCTTTTGACAATAAACTAACAAGTATGTCATACTTTAACATTACAATAACCCATATTACAACTCACATAATTTCTCAGCTACATCACTCGTTCTCCAATAGTAATAATACTTAAATAATATCCCGCACAACAACGAAAATAAAAAAAATATCAATACTCACCTACAATATTCTTCAATAATCTTGAAACTTACTTAATTCTTTCTTAACCCCCTACTTTGTTATTTTATTTTTTTTTTTCACAAAGTTGTACAGCCAAAAAAAAAGTCATGGCTCAATTCCAAATCGATTCGCCAAAAGTGAACGAAAGAGAAATAGCTGGAAAAAAAAGAAAAAGATATAGGGATAGAGCTTTGAGTGCACTATAATAAAACCGTGAGGGGAAGGAAAAGGAAGGGAGAGAGAGTTTAAGATTAGAAAAGTAGGTAGAAGTAGGGTAGAGAGGGTTGATACCGGCGTCAAGAAGTAGAGCGAGAAAGCGAAAGAGTTGAAGCCGCAGAATCCGAGTCTCAAGAGTTGGATACGGTAATGGCCACGACTTGCTGCCTCCCTCTCTCTTTCTTTCTTTCTAACCTGCCAATCTTCACTAAGGGATGGAGAAGAAGGAAGGTATAGAAGAGAGTAAGACTCGCCGCGAGACATACCGAAAAGACAAAAAGGCCGAGCTGGATATAAGAATGGGAAAGAGAATGGAATAGGATGGGAGGGGGGGGGGGGAGAGGGTATAGGAAGGAGAGTCGTTGGAGAGGGAAAAAGAATGGAGAAAGGGAGGAGGATTGGCGTGGATGCAAGGAAGGGGGGGGGGAAGAGTGTGTATAGTGCAGGTAGAGGTTGAAAAGTATAGATGTAGGTATACATGTGTAGGATAGATATATATGTAGCATATACATATAGTCGAGGTTAACGGAGCCTGCTCCTCTTGGATAATGGCAGCGGAAACTACACTTACCGCGAGTTCCGACGCTTTGAGCTTTAGCTCACTCCCTCACTCTCTCTCTCTCTCTCTATCTCTATCTATATATATATATATATATATATATATATATATATATATATATATTTTTCTACTCTTATACTTTTTTTCCTCTC
>JAPYZE010001233.1:0-24720 GCA_030522805.1 Leptomastidea abnormis | reverse complement strand
ATACAGATTTGGGTATATATGTATAATGTACCTGTACATATATATATATATATATACCTATTGCGATATGATGCGCATACATTATATGCTTATATATGCGCGCGATTCATAATAACGCTTGGTCATTTAATATGAATTAGAATAGAGGTCTATATACTCTCTATTCTGTATACGTTTGACTTGAGATTTAAAAGAGGGGTTGGCTTATGATTATGTACGGAAGAATGATATGAAATATATGGCTTTTTGCTGTCGCCTTAATTGCAAACATATATATAATACATATATGAAATCGTGTGTTGTGAAATACTTGTAAAATTAAAATGTTTTTATTTATAATTATGCTATGATACGGATTTTTTTTAATTTAAAGATTTAATGGAGACATGTATCGTGTAGGATAGCATAGTTCTGTTATTAATTAAGTACTGTTCAGTAAGTTATGTAAGAGCAAGGGCTTTTTTATTCGTAAAATCGATTTTAATTTTTAGTGATTTTTAACTATTTTTAGCGATTAAAGCGATTTTAAATCGCTTTAATAATTTCATCGAATTAATCGAATTCATACATCGATTTAATCGATTTCACCGAATATGATCGATTTTAACCGATTTTAATCGATTTAAATCAATTTTAAATCGCGTGTAATCGTTGAATGTTTCTCAGAATTGCCAAAAAAATTTCTCTGGAGAGCAATATAACAATCGATTTCAATCGATTACAACCGATTTCTTTAGAAAAAAATCTTGATTTCAAAAGTGAAAAACTCTTTTCGTCAGAGGCTGTTTGAAAGAACAAAATCTGATAATTGAAATAAACAAAATATTTTTCTTAGAATACTTTTTTAATTTAATTACGTGACACATACTTAAATATTAGATTAAAATATTTTACCTTTTAATTATTTAAAAAAAATAAATGCCTTCAATACATAACTATAACATTATCTATTTAAATTAAATTTAACAAATAAAAACACTAAATTAAAATATTCTTTTTTTTTCAATAAACCATCAAATCGTTAAAAAACAAAAAAAAAGGTTCGTAGTAAAAGATCGAGACACGGCATTTACACCAGCACAACGTTCGCTGATAGTAATGCAAATTTTGCTAAGAGCCAAATACGATGACGTACATGAAAAATCGGGTATAAGAAGGTTACTAGCAGATGGGACGTATCTTGACTGCTTCTCATTACACGAAGGTCCATACAATAAACCGTCAAGTGACGGCCAAATTCTGGATCGGTATCTTCTTTACTCGATTTGGGCAAGACCTGGTCAATGGTAATATGTCAACAATAATATATATTGGTCATCACTATAACTTTTTATCAATAAATCATAATAAAACTTTTTATATTATTATTGTTCAGGTACAAAAGGCAACCGCTATGGTTGATACGACGTTATTTCGGTGAAAAAGTAGCTTTGTATTTCGCCTGGCTGGGTTTTTACACCCGAGCACTTTATCTACCAGCTATAATAGGCTTATTATGTTTCTTCTACGGTTTATTAAGTATAGAAAGTGCAAATAACATACCAAGCAAAGAGATATGTAATTATAACTTAGCCGGTTAGTATATTATCAATTTGTTAATTAATTAAAAATAATAATCTCACATCATGTATAATATAATTATTGAATTTTCAATTCAGGTAACATAACGTTATGTCCTCTATGCGATAAAGCCTGTCCATATACAAGGCTTGCAGATTCATGTCTATTTGCAAGACTGACCTATCTATTTGATAATTCATCCACGGTCTTCTTTGCCATTTTTATGTCTTTTTGGGGTGAGCGTATAATATATACTTATATCAATTATATATAATTTAAATTAAAATTTACAATTTTTATTTATTTATTTATTTATTATTTTTTTTTGTTTTTGTTTAAATTTACAGCCACAACTTTTCTTGAAATGTGGAAGAGAAGACAAGCTGTATTAGCTTGGGAATGGGATTTACAAAATGACGATGGCCATGAAGAACCACGTCCTGAGTTTGAAACGAGTGTCAAAACATTTCGTATAAATCCAGTTACAAGAGAACGTGAGCCATATCTACCTGTATGGTCGCGAACGATGCGTTATGTAGCTACTGGATCAATCGTCTTTTTCATGGTAAATAAATCATCACCCCTCCTCCCCTTCCCCTTTATTTTTTAAATTATATTAAAATTAAATATATCAATCAAGTTATATAATTAAATTTTTTAATATTTTATCTTATTAAAAAAAAAATCTATAGATCTGTGTAGTACTTGCTGCAGTATTAGGTACGATAATGTATCGAATATCATTGATAGCAGTATTTCACGGTGGTAGCTATTTTTTTAATCGTCACGCCAAAATATTTACATCGTTAACCGCAGCTTTTATCAATCTTATAATAATCATGATACTGACGAGGATATATCAAAAATTGGCAAGATGGATGGTTAATATGGAAAATCCGCGTACGCAAACCGAATACGAATCTAGTTTTACATTCAAGATCTTCCTATTTGAATTTGTCAACTTTTATTCCTCGCTTATCTATATAGCCTTTTTCAAGGTAATTTAATTTTTTTGATCGTACTATTTTTTTAACGTCACTAAATATCAATTCATTTAATTCCTTCTCCTTTTCTTTTTTTTTTTGTCTATCAATTATGCGACCTTGACTTACGAACATTTAGTTTCGCAGCCACTCTATATAATTTATTTTTGCCAACCTTCTAAAATTACACATATCTTGGCAAAGTCACACCTCTGCTTACATTAATTACTTATCGCACTAAATAAAAAAATTTACACATATATATATATATATATATATATATATATGTATATAATCCCACTTAATATTTAATCATTCAATACCCCAAAATAAACCTGAAAAAATCTCAACAGGGTAGATTCTACGTACATCCAGGCGACGTAGAATCACGTTCATCCGAATTTTATAAAATCCGTACAGACGTATGCGACGCATCTGGTTGTCTATCCGAAGTCTGTATACAATTGGCAATAATAATGATTGGTAAACAAGTGTTCAACAATTTCGTTGAAATTTTATCACCAAAAATGTTTAACTGGTGGCGTAAACGTAGTCACGTTGCCGCGACAAAAGATCAATCCAGACCGTACACAAGTTGGGAAACGGATTTTCAATTACAAGATCCTGGTAGACTTGCTTTATTCGACGAGTATCTGGAAATGGGTATGATGATGATGATTGCATAATTTATACAAATAATTCATAAATCGATTATGATTTACTTAAAATTATATAATATAAATCATAATTATATTCATTCACAGTTATCCAATACGGATTCGTAACTTTATTCGTAGCTGCATTTCCGCTCGCACCTTTATTCGCTCTCTTGAACAACATAGCCGAAATACGACTCGACGCTTACAAGATGGTAAAAGAAGCAAGACGTCCATTAGCAGAGAGGGTGGAGAACATTGGTGCTTGGTATGGTATCCTCAAAGGCATCACCTATGCTGCTGTTGTGTCGAACGTAATGTATCAAATCCATCCATATATCTAAAATATTATAAAACTATCCGATTTTACATTGATATCCGATTAATTGAATTTTCCAGGCATTCGTTATAGCGTACACATCGGATTTCATACCACGTTACGTTTATTCAGTCGTTTATTCACCAAGCCACGATTTACGTGGTTACATCGATAGTTCGCTATCCGAATTTAACACGTCACATTTCACGTCGGATATGCGACGACCGGAAGATCAAATTGGAGCGCCAGAAACTTGTCAGTATCGCGGATACAGAAATGGACCACAAAGTAAAGATCCTTACGGATTGAGTCCTCAGTATTGGCATATATTTGCAGCTAGATTGGCATTCGTTGTTATCTTTGAACATGTTGTTAGTATCAAATTTTTATATATATATATTTATTTAATACCTTCTATCAATAACATATTTATTAATTAATCAACAGGTATTCGCACTAACCGGTCTCATGAGTTACATAATCCCAGAAACGCCAAGATCATTAGCAACCCAATTGAAACGCGAACGTTTATTAGCTCAAGAAGCAAAATATGAAAAAGGTATGAAAAGTCGTGAAGATGAGGAAGATTTATTTGCCGTGTTACGTGAAGCTGGACTTGGTGGTGCTAGAGCTGGTGGTGGTTCAAGACCAGCTTGGGGTAGAAGATTTAGTAAACTCAGCGATGGTCTTGATGCTCACGTTGAAGTTGATACAATAACTGGACGTAGGGAACATAATCGTAATGCTCATCATCATCATCATCATCATCATTCTCATCATTCACATTCACATCAACAACAGCAACAGCAGGTACAACAACAACAACAACAACAGCAACAACAGCCGTAAATGTATCTGTAAAGAAGATTTAGTTTTTAAGAAATTAATTTAATTTTGTTTTTTTTTTTTTGTAAATAATGTATATTTGCATATATATAGTTACGTTTATCCTTGTCCTTTTTGTTTTTACCCTTAACAATTTATCCTAAAATCCTTGTAGTTTGATATATATTGTTAATTTGTTATGTCCGGTTAAAATCACGTGAAAAATGAAGCACGTTGTTTTATTTGATTGTTAATTTGTTAATTAATATGTTACGATGAGTTGATTTTGATGAAAATTCAACTCAAATATATATATAAATACTGTTATGCGATATAGTAAATTTATATTTTTAAATTTCTTTTTATTTTTATTTAAATTTAATTAATACGAATTTGAATGATATACATATACTGTTTAAATGCGAAGTAAAAAAATCGTAATGTGATTGAAATTTATAGTTTTATATTGATAATAATATTAAATAATAAATTAGTTTGTAAGTATGTAATTTTAAATTTAGATTGTAAATTAACTGCCGTGAAATACAAAAAAAAAATATATTACGTCGTTATATGAACACAGTTTTATAATTGTTCAAATATTAATTAATTGTGTATATGAAACGTTAAATACGATTAACGTCCACCACGGTATCTAAGACTGTACTTAGTTATATAGTACATTATTGGCAATTGAAAGTATTTTAAAATTATAATTTATACGAATTAATTATTAATTCAGTAAGTAAATATTTTTTCTTTTCTAATTTAATTTCAAAAGTTACTGCATGATTAAATTTTAAATATAGAAGTACAATAACAAATTAAGGATGATTGTATAATTTTAAAACTTAACAAATTTATAAATATTAAAATGCAATACTGAGTATAATTACACCAATTTGTTTGTACATTACCAATTATTATTTTATATAAAAAAAAATGCGTTAAATGTGTGTTCTAAAGCAATTTGTTAAATAAAAAAGAAAAAAAAACATGTTATAAATAAATACACTATGAATTACTACACAATATACTCTTTATTATTTTTGTTTTTTTTATTCACATATCTCAATAATTCATTTCTTTTCTATCAACAGAACATATTTATATCTATAACAATATACATATACATAATTCCTTCGTCGCTGCATTAAATCGATTAATTTTTTTTTTTATTTCATTCGTATTATAGAGTGTGCGTAACGAGTTGGCGCGATGACGAAAAAAAAAAAAAATTATAAGAAAAAGAAACGTGGCTTCGTTAAAATTCTTAAAAAATAATGAGATGCGATCCCATTCGTGGGTTTCGATGAGTAAAAAATATATAATATAATATATAATGTACAATTCAATAGACGAATGTATAAGGATGAATGGCTTCGATGCGATTGATGCCAGAACATACGATATTAATAAAAAATATCATTATTATCGATATTTGGATGATATTTATATATTGTTAAAATTAAAAACGAACAATGGTTATGGCGCTTTACAACAACGACGATAAACTTTCGTGCCCAATTCATTTCTAAGGTTTTCTTTTATTTTATTTTATTTTTTTTATTTAATTTACTCTATTAGAAATTTTATGCTCACCTTCTTATTATTCTAAAACGTCTAATTACATACACATACCATTATTAATTCACAGTGGAACGGTTTTTTTTAAATTTTATTTATTAATTTTCATTTTTTTTTTTGCTTTATTGTCGTTAATTCAATAAGCGCTGAAAAACAGCTTACCGTTATAACATGGACAATTATGCATTTGTTTAAAATGTAAAACCGTTCTGCTGTATTGACCATTTATAGTGATTGGTCATTAATAATGTATCACAGTTCGGTTTGGAAAATAGAAATAAAAATTGAAAAATTAAATTAAATAACAATAATGGTGGCGGAGAAGGTGATTAATTACTAAATCAGCCAAGGAGAGACGGAATTGAAAGTCGCAAACTTTTACATTATAGTAAACTTATTAATTTTTTTATGCTTTAATTTTATGTTGAAGATTTTTCTTTACCAATTATTATATTGACCAATTGTAAAATGTTAATCATAAAATTTAAAAATTTCATTATTCGATTTCAATTTATTTTCGTTGAAAATTGTAAGTGAAAAAGATAATATTATGAATTTCTTTCAATCTCCTTCTCTCTTATCTCAACTATCACCCTGATCAAATTTTTTCTCTCTTTTTCTTATTTCTTTTTTGTTCGTTACATTTTCAAGTATTAAGAAAATTCTGGAGAAAAATAACGTCGTTTCTCTCATTTACACTTACTACGATACGCTACTTGTAAAAAGTATCTAAAAATATACTGTACATGTTAAAATGATCTGTACATGCTTAAAAAAATAGGAAGAGGAAGAGAAAGAAAATGTCATTTATGAAATTCCCTTGTTGCATCTATTACCTGTTTGATGCACATGAATATGGAATGTAGGAGAACCTCATTGCTGCGGTTCAGTCCAGGAGTTTGTATTATATCGCTGCAAATGCTTATTACATATATACACACACATGTACATTCGTTAATACATACAAATGCACTTTAGTACACAGTGCTTCTTAATCGCACAAACATACCCTCATACTCACTCACAGGTAATAAGGGATATATACTCACACAAACACGATCACTTACATCATTTTGACAGACTTCACATATCAATTAAGACGTGCACTTTTACGGTAAATGAATTTTTCTTCCTTAGACTAGGAATTGATTTCTTCGAAGTCTTTTTATATTCTAACTAAACTTTAAGAAATATATATTAGCTAGATCCTGGTGGAGCATTAAAATTAAACATAGTCGCAGGTGGTCTACCTGGAACTTGAGGCTTTGGTGGTAATCTAGGCGTTATTGATCCTGAAAATAGATATAAATGTAAGTTGTGAATTTGAACATTAGTGTGCTTTTTACATATATATACAAAAAAATTCTTACCATTGGGTGGCTGAGAAGGTGGTAATTTAGTGGGGCTGGGCCCATTGAAAGACATATGCCTTCTCGCGTGGCCTATGTTAATTGGATTCGAATTGTCCAAACTAGAATTCCGCCGAGATAATAGCGCTGAACTGCTTGGATTAAGCGTAGCTGGTAAACGAGGTGGCACGGATGAAGACAGCTCTCGCCTGGGAGGTAACGGGGGTGGTGAATTGCCATCACGTGGAGGCAGGAGAGGAGCATCCGGAGCTTGACGAGCCTCAAATTTAACATTAAAAAATGTTTAATTATTTGATTTGGATAAATTTTAATTTTAAAGCATATTAAAACCAAGGTGAACAGTACCTGCTGGGGTGACTCAGCAAGACTGCTTTCTCGTCGCCGATGGTGGGACCTAGGTGGAAGAGGTGGTGGCAGCGGTTCTCCAGAAGGCTGCAAGATACTGGGCGATGGAGGTGGTTGTTGCATCAATGACACGGAACTTGGGCTACCCGAGAGTGAACTCGAGTTGAAGCCGAAGTGTGGAGAACCCAGCTGTGGACTATTACCTGGTGAACCAAGCGACACACCTGGTAAGCTGAAACCTGGTGATCCTGGTGAACGGGCATTCGAACCTTAATTGTAAAAAAATGCATTAATTAAAATAATTATTATTGTTGAATGTAATTGAACTAATAGATATATAAATTCATACCTCCAATGAGTACTGGGACGAAAACACTATGATCACTCGCAGATGAAGAAGATCCTTGCGGCGGTGTTTCAGGCAATTCTGAAGATGCCTGCATTTTTTGTGATGATGGTAGATCATTCAACCTCATTGTTGATGCCACAGCTTGAAGTGGCGCCGGAATATTTCTTGTTCTGCTTCCCGGTTTGATCCCCGGCGATTTTAAATTTAAATTAGGCCATTGCCGCGGCTAATGTTTTGAAGAAATAAACAATCATTATAATTTCAATTTTAAGTCAATGAATAATGTAAAAAATGAACTTACTACACGTCTAGGCAAGGTTTCTCCTCTCGGCTCAATAGCTAATCCTTTATCGTATAAATAATTGCCAATCTCAGCTTCCGGCATATCAGGATCGAATGGACAAATATTTTCAATAAATTGTCGAATTTCAGGTTGAACTTGTAAACAATACGGCTGATTTTGATACTGTTGTATTTCTGCTATCACTTCTGCAACTTTTCGCCTTTTATTAAAATTAATTAAGAATGTATCCGGCCAGAAATCAGGGTTTCCCTCTTCTATGTGCAAAATGTTAGTCAGATACATCCCAAAGAAGGGCACACAAGGTGGATCTATAGATCGCAGCTTTTCTTGATATCTTTTATAATGATCGATATATAACTCGTGACAGTCGGTCAAAATTTTATCAAAACGACTATTTATAGCCTACAATAAAATAAAAATAAAATGTAATTAAAAGCTGTAAAAAAATTTATAAACATCATATTTAATGTTTCTTAACTTACAGAAAGTGTGATGCGTAATCTATAAATTGCGGCAGAATATATGGCACTAACTATGGCTATGACACCATTAAAATTATTCAATTCTTGCAATACTGCCATAATTTCAATAACTCGACTGACTATTGCTACTCGTTCTTCAAAATTTTCTGCATCTACAATATTTCTTTCTATCCATCTTGTAAACTGTAAAAATCAAATAATTTTTTAGAACCAATTTATAAATTATTTAGAACACAGTTTTTTTTTAAAAAATATATAAGTATCTTACATTTGTTGTATGCTTTATCATTCTTAAAAGATTAGGCGATTTTCTTTCCTTATCTTTTTTCGTCCATACAGAGCCTACCAACTCAGAAGGTTTCACGTTTCGATATAACTCAGATTCGTAAATAGTTAATTGTCTTGCTAATTCAATGGGATGCACCTATAAAATTAAAGTTTAAGTATTTATATAAATTGAAAAAATTAATTAAAAAAAATAGCATTTTAATCATACCTTTAAAATATAATTCCCTTCTTCTGAAAGATTTATATGACTCTCAATAGGCGGCGGAGATTGTTTGAAACTAAATGTAATTTGTCGCTGTTCCGGCTCCGTTTTTCGTTTTATAATTTTCTCTACAGAGTCCACCCATTTTCTCATAGATTTACAATTTTCCCGCACAGTTCTCAAAAAATTTGATAATCTTTCTAAAAGATCTTGATCAAAATCGTAAAAATGATGATCCACCTATAAGATATTTTAATAATTAATTTAAAAAATTATCAGGGAAAAATAATTACTTATTACAATTTGACATAAGAAAAACCAACGTACCCAATGCCTTAAAACGTTTAAAACTCGAAACTGTACTGGCTGACAAAATTCTTTACGATACCGTTTCAAATCTTCTTTTGGAATAGATTTTCCACTATTTAAATCTTCTTCGTATACTATAGCTGGATCAGGGATTTCATATCTTTCTATTAACAGAGTTAACAGTTCTAAAGGAGAACAGAAACTCCTATTCCAAAAAAAAACAATTAATTGATTAATATCAAGTTTAATAAAAAAAATAAAATAATTTTTTTTTTCTTTATAATACTATGTGAAAAGTAAGTTATTCTACTGACCTGTATGTTATCAGAAACATGCGTACATAAACAGGATCGGCATAAATGTGATACGTTAAACGCTCTATTAACTTTTCTAATGTTGCTCCCCTAATTAATGGCACACCGCTGTTTTCTCGTGCTTCAAAAACAATGTTTTGTGGACTGTCTTGGTCAGCAAATTTGTACATATGTGGTGGAGGTAATTTCAACGGATGCTTTTTTTCTTCATCTAAAAGAATACTATCTAATGTACGCTCTAACATACTTTTTGTATTAAGCATCACAAGGTCAGCCATCCAGCTGTTTTTATCTTCTGCAGATTTTGCAACAAGTATAACGTTAGGGTGATCTCGAGGTGCTATTTCAAAAGTATTTTTCAATTCTAAAATATAGAATAAAATTAGTTTCTGAATTATTTCGTGTATATATTAAATTAAAAATTTGTTAATTACCTTCTGTATCTTCTCTATCTATTATGTCTACTTTTCTGATGAAAAATCGTTCTTTCAGTCTTAAGTCATTCTGATAATGAGCAGAATGATTGCCACCAACGGCAACTGCAGCTACACTAACACTAACTCTTTTACTACTGCATGGCTTACATAAAACTAACAGGCCATCAAAAAGTAAAGCTTTCCTTTCTGTTATTCTGCGCCCATTGCTACCGACTTTTCCCAACATGTCCTCTATAATAACAAGAGTTAGAAAATGATTTCATTTGTAAATTTAATTTAATATAATTATTAATTATTTATCTAATTTTAATATGTGAATTACCTCGAATAAATTCATTACAACACTGTCCAACATCTTTCTGGTCCCAACCGTCGACAGTTTTCTTTAACTCATTCGTTTTTTCAAGTGCTGCTTTTCTACGAGCTCGACTTTGCATGCGCAAATTACTATCCCGCTTTGATTTAGAACTTTCCATATCTTGCAGAAATTTTTGAAGAGGATTTTGAAGCGGTCTCAATAAGCCTTCTACTTGTTCTAGCGTTTCCTTGTCATCTTTGTTAGGCGTGCGTTTTTGTAGTACCTAAAATTTATTTGTAAGTTATCTTTAGTTTTATTCAATTGTACTTTATGCAAAAAAATTTATCTATGAAATACCTTTATGTAGTCAAAGTACAAAAAACAGTGGTACACTGGCTGCATTAAAAGCTTCGGCAAGTAGTACTTTACAGCTTCTTTGAAGCCATGACCAGCAGCTCGTAATGCTGCATTAGCTTGAGGTCTAGATAATAGTTTTGTTAAAACTTCTCGACTTTCAGGACTACTAATATCTTTAGCATATCTAAATTTAATAAATAAGAATTTAATTTTTATTCAATCAGTAAATTTTACAAATAATAAAATAAAATAATAAATACTTTGCATAGGCATCGAATTCCTCTGCTTCAGCTAGTTCTTCAAAACAAGACCCAACAGTAGGCGTTTGCTTTTCTTCTGTACTTTCCACAATATCTTCTAGACTACCTAATAAATTCAGCGTCGTCTCATAGATATCTGTTATATTACTGAAAAGCAATTCTAACTCTGAACCATCTTGAGTGATTTTCATAATTTCTTCACGAAATACCTGTCATAAAAATAATTTTTAATCAAATGTAAAATTTAGTGGAACAAATAGTTTAATCAAAACTATCTTACCTTAATTATCATTTGCAAGTCTCTTAAATATTGTCGTTCATCTTGAATCAGATCACGCACTGATTCTTCATAAGTTTGTGATACTACTGTTCTCACATCAGTTGGAGAATCTTCAGAACAGTCATCTTGGTGAAACATGTCCATTAGAACCTATTAATAACAATACATTATTAGAATAATATTTAAATACTCAGGAATTGCTTGAGCTGTATCTCAATATCTCACCATGTCAGCATCTTTAGCCAGTTTAATATCTTCATAAGAAATTTCTACATGACGTATATATTTTACATAATTCCCAGCAAGCTAAAATTTTTAATTTCAATATCAGTATTACAGTATATTTAAAAATTATAATTAAACTTCAATATAGAATAGTTTACTTTAAAAATATCAGCTGAGATATATTCCAGCACTCCAACAATAAAGAGAGTAACTTGCCAGTCAATTTTATGTTGCAAGACCTCCTGTAAATGATAAAAATTACAATACAATATGTAATTAATAAAATTATTATAAATTTTCAAATGTCTAATACAAATTTTAAAAATAATTGGAAAAAATATTTTAAACTGCTTTTTTCTTAGAATTAGTAATACTTGAATACCAATAATTAATAAATTGTGAACTAAATTAGTTTATATTTACTTTTTGCAATAATTGATGAATTTTTTCAACTGGCAATACTAGCATAGATTTCTTTTTCCCCTTTTCTAATGCATCTTTTGCATCTTTAAGCGCCCATCTATCAATGGGAGTAGGAAATGTACGTCGTACTCTCTCTTCTACATCTTGTGGTGTATGTGGAGGTGGATGTTCACAGAGCATACCCAGTAATCTCAGAATAAGACTTTCCACATAGTCTAAAGCATCTTCTTGAACTTCTAGACTAGGGTGAACTTGTTCAAGAACCTATAAATACATAAGGCTCATGATTTTTGACATTAAATTAACTTATATAATAGAAAAAATAAAACACAAAAGATTGCTTTAAATACTATCAAACAAACTTTCACAAAATAGATCATATAATATTAAAAAAGTAACAAACTAACACAAACAAATATCACCGTACCTTTCTAAGAGAATTAACAAAGACTCCTTTCCATTTGACCAAATTTTCTTCTTTCTTGAAATCATAGCCAAGTGGCTCGCTGCTTGATGTTTTGTTGGACATTTTGTTAAACTATACAAAAACCACAACAACAATAATCGGACATGGGAGATGAAAGAATAGATAGGAAGGATAGTCATAGAACGGCAGGTGGTAGGAATAATGCTGGGTACAAGATGAACAACACTAAAGAATCCAGCAGACAGCATCACAACAGCAGCTTTGACACCGCTTAATCAATAACAATTTATACAGCACTGGTGCACTAAACTCCAAACAGAACCTCATATTCAGCAAGAAAGACAGATAAAGTCCGAGTTCCGGGTAACCAAAGGAGAAAAAACAAGAATAAGATGAGAAAGAGGAGGAGGAGGAGGGTAAGGAGAAGACCGGGAAGGCGTCGACTCCAGACACGCAGTCCTCCAACTTGTGCGAAGGCAAACTTGAAAAACTGCACAAATGAGTTTTAGCGAAGAAACGCAAGAGAAGAAGTCTTAATCAGCTGACGGGAGTGCCCGTAGTGGCTACTCCTCTTTAGTGGCCGCGACATTGGTAGCGGCATAAGCGTTAAGAACAGCAGCAGCAGCATACCCAACTTCTTTTACACCTAGTGCAACCCAACAATAGCAGTAGCAGCACCTCCTTCTCGAAGCAGCACAGCTAGCAGCCGCTGTAGTAGTAGTAGTAGTAGTAGTTGTTGTTGTTGTAGTAGTAATGTAGTAGTAATTAACCCGTCGTTTCTCATCATCCGCAAGCACTATGTGTATAAGTATGTATATATGTATGATGCTGCTAATACTCTCCTTTCTACACTCTCCCTCTTTCCACTCTTATTCTTCTTGAGTTCTCTTCTTTCTCAAGAGAGAGAGTTAAGTATATGTCTGTCTAGGATACTTTAGTCAACAACAACAACAGCAGCAACAACAAGTCCTCACTATATATACTGATGGTGTTCTTTTAATAAGCTTGTAGAGGAGTATTATATAGGTGTAATGTATTTATTGTTGTCGCGATTCGGAGCAGGCTGCATCAGCCGCAGTCAATTATGCTTGGGCCTCCGCGGCGGCGGCGGCGAGCGACGTCATTACGCGAAGAGTGGAGAAGGAAGAAAATATGCGAAAGAGTGAGGAGGATAGAGAGAAAGAGTCTCTGTAATTCTGTATTATGCGCGCGTCTCTCGGACTCTCGGTATGTGTGTGACGTGTGTGTGCGAGAGAGAGAGAGAGAGAGAGAGAGAGAGAGTAGACGTATAGCTGAGCGTGTGAGAGAAATGGAAGAAACATTGGTGGAGTGCGCAAGTGAAGGAGAGTGAGAGGTGCGGAGGGTACGTATTAGCAGCAAGTGCGCCGCTCTGATGATGCTGATTGTCACTGTATATATTGCTCCTTTTTTTATCAGGGTACTTGTGAATTTTTTTGAAGAAGGATCGTTATAGAATGTATAAGGTTGAACGGTTGAAGTATTTTAAAATTGATAAAATGATTGAGATTGCATCGAAATGGTGGAGAACTGGAAATGTAATGTTAATTTTGGAATTTAACGATATTGTAAGTATTGTTTATAATTATGTTTATAAAGATGGTTGTTTAAGAATAACCTATAAAATTGAAAGATACGTATGCAGAAAATAAGAAATCAGTGAAAGATGGAAATAAAGACTAACATTTGGTTAATTTTATTAATTTTTGATAGATTATTCAAAATAAACATCAAATTACCGCCAGGACATGCGAATCTTATTGGACGTTGGTAAAAAAGAGTTTATGGATTTAAATTTTGCAAAGTCGGTACAACAGAAATAAAAGTAAGTTTTTTTGTGATAAAATATATTTAAAAAAATATTAATTTTTAAAATTCATTGCATTTATATATTTTGTTACAATTTTATTTTTTTTTTTAATTTTTTTATATAATTTTAATTAGTTAAAATTAAAAGAATAGGAAAAAATATAGGAAAGGCAAAAGAGAAAGACTTCGGTTATTCATACATTTATAATAATTTATTTTATTTTTCATAAAATATGTACAACTGCAGTTATATGTATCAACATGCTTTGGATGAACATATTTTCATGAAATAATTTATATAATTACAAATTACGATTTTTTTAAACTAAATGATAATTTGAAAAATCGAATGCTTGTAATACTGACTTTTCTTACAATTAAAAATTTTTTACTATTTATGATTATTGTTACATTTCAAATGTATTTTCGCAATATTTTTAAACGAAAAATTTAAACAATTACATTTTTATTTGGAAATTCATCAATAAATGCAAGTTACAACACAATTTTTTAAAAATAACTAACTAATTTTATGGATATGAATTTATAAAATGTATTTGTTTGCCTAATTTTTTATCCAACTTAATTACAATTTTCTTTTTCTAAATAAATACTACACAATTGCTATTACTAAATTATAATAAGTAATCAAGCCCTATAACATGACTTAGCAATAATACTTGCTTTTATATTTTCTCTTTCTATTATTGTGCCGCATAGTTTTTCATTTTTCAAGAACATAAAATTAAAAAAAAAAAATTTAATTTTACATCGCAAATAAGTACACATCCATTAAGATTATATTTATTTGTCACCCATCTTAAGGTACACAATTTTATATAATCAAATCTCAACTTTACACTCGTAAATATGTACAAAATTGAAACTAATAAATTGCCTAACTAAACTCAAATTAATTAATTGGAAAACTAATAAAATTGATCTAACTAAGAAAAAAATAATTAATGGAAAATAAATTAAATTTTTTTTTTATCTAAAATATGCACTAAATTAGAGCGCATAATGACACTACATCAAATACTGTTACAGGCATGTTTTTTTAAATGACATTTATACACACATTTTTTTTTTTATTTCGAATATATGTATACACGCGTATCTTATATTTCTTTATACATATATAAATCTCAGACTGTAAATATTTAATTGTATAGATACGTCGAATATAATCAAATTATTTTTCTTTCTCTACAATATTTTCTTCGTACTATACTATTCAGTCCAAGATTCAATTCCGCTATTACATTTTCTAATAAAAATAGCAGTTTCAATTCTTTTTTTTTTTCTTTTCAATAAATATTTATGTATAAGCGCTTGCGCTCGTAATTACAAAAAAAAAAAGATGAAAAAGAAAGAAAGAACATAAATTGCTTCTAATAAATTTATTATATAAATAGGAATTTAAAAAAGATACTATCTAATAATCCTAGTATTTTAAAACAAGTACAAGGACTGTAAATAAAGTAAAAAATAATAGTAATAATAAAAAGAGCTTTTAACTCAATGGCTTAGGCACATAAATGCATTTTATACGGCACGATTTTCAACATTAAAAAAAAAAAAAAGAAAGAAAAAAAAATGAAAATGGTTTACTATAATAAATACTGATTAAATACTACGGTACGCAATATCTAAGTCATGTCTTGAAAAAAAATATAATAAATTAAACTAATTGTATAGGTAAATAATATAAGTACCTATTATATCGAGACTAATTAAAGAAAGCTTAAAATAAGCTCGATAAGCAAAATCAATCAGCTAATCTTCGGTAGCTTGAATAATTAAAATAGCTTGCGAAAGCTCAAGGTGACCATAATCGCCTGGAGTCACTGGGCATCTTGAAAAGGAAGATAGTAAGATAGGAATGTAATTAACGAGTTGTATTATACCATTTTGCTCTCCTTTTTTTTCTTCTTCTCTTCTTTTCATCTTCCTCCTGTCTTTTTTAACAATCCAGTATATCCGAATCACCAAAAAATTTGATTGAAAAATTGTTCTCCAAATTGAAGGAGGAGAATAATAAATCGGAAGAAAAAAACATATGTATTCTCTTTTTTTTTTCTATGTTTAATACTGATCGGTCGGCGGGTTCGGGTAGGCTGAACATTATTATGCAATAAAGACACATGTTTGTTAACATGTTCATTTAGTAATAAACCAGCCCCTCGTACTCGTCCCGGTCATCTATAAAATTGTCCTCTTTATCTTCTCTTTCTGCCCACTGCTGCTATATTAAAAAAAAAAAAAAGAAAAAATAGAATTAGTTAATTTTTCGCTATATTGTAAAATTCATTAAATGCTTTATTATTTCTTTTAACTTTCCAGGAAATGATAAAGTATATCGACCAAGCAAATAAACAATAAAAAAAAAAAAAGAGTCAAAAATGAGAAAAAGAAAAAAATAGTATACTCACCAGTGAGTTAAGAAGTCGGATCGCTCGATTGCGTGCCTTGGGATGCTGTTTTGCGTCCTTGCCATCGAGATACTTCAGTATGCGTCTCAGCTCTTGTAAATTGCTTTCAGCACTGGATCTTCGTATGCGTTCTCTGTTAAATCAGATTAAAAGAAAATCGGATTAACTTTCAAGATCCGTAACAATTGCGTATATATATACGTATTAGGTATATAGGTAAGTAAACCTATATCATTGTTGTTTAAATATTTTACTATCCCACGTTTATTTTCCGCAATTACATTCTGCTAAGAGATAAGATACAGATAGAAAGAGAATCATATTTTTCCTACATCTTTATATATATATATTTTTTTTTCCTGGTACTTTTAGACCGATTTATACTCCTTTATAAATAAAATTCCATGTGTTATTTTTAATTTAACTTGATCTATAAATGTAACTGAATTCCTATTTATAAGTGATCATTAATATACTATTTTATTAGTTTGCTCATCATCTACTATAACATCGTTTTTATATATATTACAAAAATAATTTATAGATGTAAAATCCGATTATTATTTCTCAGATCTTTATTGACCGCATAACTTTCTCGTAATAGACCTGTACGATCTAACCAAAGATTTATTATCTATTTTACACTCAATACGAAATTTGAGATACTTATAATCAAAAGAAAAATTAATCAATTAAACAGAAATCTACAAATGTACAAAAAAAAAAAAAAGCTACCGATTTGTTAAATCGATTAATTCAGATTGTGTATACAAATTGAAAATCGACAAATTCGGTAGCAAGTATATGAATATTCAATCGAAGAATAAAAGGTATATATTGGCTTTTGATGAGTAAAAGTTTGAGAATGTCTGTAGGAATGCGCGTAAATCAGTTGAGAGAAAGACGGGGCAGATGGTCAAATAAGCCGCGATAAAATTAATAGTTATATATACCTATATATATATAAACGCGTGCCATCGCGTTTTATACAGCGTGTGAATCACGCGTATAACCACATTTTTTTTTTTGCTAGTCTGTTGCGGTTTTCCCTTTTTTTTTTTAACTCAAAAATGCATTTAATATAAAAAAAAAATAAAAAATTTATCATACTAAAAAAATTTTGATATCTTAAATTCTAATGGTTTATATAAATATAGCTTCTATTGATATTGCAACAAAATTATATTCAATTATTCCAAAAATAGCATTTATTAATTCACCAATAAATTAGAAAATAAATTATAAACGCATGTTTATCATTATAATATAATACCCGCATAAAAGCACATAAACAGTTAAATCATGTTATCCATCCATCCACACGTTTTGACACTTGTACTTGAATTCATACATCTACGCTTGCAAGCACATCCTACGCTCTCTCTCTCTCTCTCTCTCTCTCTCTTTCTCTCTCTCTCTCTCTCTCTCTCTCTCTCTCTCTCTCTCTTACTCTATTCTATAGTGATTCGGTTATCCATCTCGATTCTTCCTATATCCATGCGCGTTGCAATTTCTTGGATATAGCCCCGAGGACAAGAACATTCGTACAATATATAAAGCATCTCATCATAATACATTTCGCTAGTGCGTATATACTCTATATACACATATATATAGGTACAAGAAAATGCTACCAACCACGTTCAATCAGCCATATATACTTGAGAAATATATATATATATATATATATATATATATATATATACGTACGAAAGCTCAGGAAGAAAATTTTACGCTCGATGTATTTTATTCGAGAAGCGTATTCGTAGCGGTAACCTGCTTAGAATCAAGTAAGGGTAATTTTTTTTCTATTGTCACGCAACTCTGTTTTTCTTTTTTTTTTTTCTTTTTTTGCGCGAATACTCTTTCGCTTTCTTCACGCGTATAACACACACATATACCAAGTGCATCTTCTCTTCTCTCTTAATATGGGTTATACATATATATATAGGTATAGAAAGAGCGTGTGTGTGTGTGTGAATATATTTGCTTACAGTGTCTTACTTTCTGACGCAGATGGATAAGGGACATTATTTTTCTTAGCTGAGGTAGAAAAAAAAAGATATTCTATCGAGACTAGTAGTGTGCGAGTTAAGGATAAAATTTCTCGGTTTAATGCAACTTATGCAATTTTATTTTATTTTTTAATTTTTATATTTTTTCATTGCTTAGAGAAGCAATGAAAAAATATATATCTTAGCTTATATATATATTAGCTTTGTGCTATAGAGATACCTAGGTTATGGTATCTTCAACAATATTGAATTACACGCACTTAATTTATTATCCATCTAAATCTCAATTATTAAGGATACAATTTATCTTCTAAAAAAACGTATTATATCGATCATATTCGACAAGTATATTTTCAATTAATATTATCAAATTAAATAATCACGAAAATCATCAAAAATATGAGTCTCAAGTTTAAAAAATATATCACTAACATAATATCCGTGATCGCTACTTTTAAGTTCAAACGTAGAATTAAAAAAAAAATTAAAAATAACTTTGATCAAATTTTACAAAGACCAAGTATAAGAGCAGGTGCGGGTAGAGACAAGTAGTAAAGACGATTAGATATACTATATAGCAAGCCTGTTATAACGAACGAGAGAAGACACTATACCTATAACGTCATGGTGGAAGAGAGAGAGAAAGACAAAATAAGCGATCCGCTAAATTACAAAAGCTCTCTCTCCCTCCCTCATCCTCTAATATCTCTTGTTGGTGTATATACTACGCGAATATAATGGAATGTTGTACTTACTATCTATATATAGCTACTATGGGCAAAAGGGACTGTGTCGCGTGGGTTAATTGCAACTTCGTAGGGATTAATGTCTGTATATACTACCTGTTATACTGCGCTTCTGCGATTTAATGTTCAAGCTTTTGTGATAATATAACTCGGTGAGGACGACAAAAAAAAAAATAGAATGAATTTTTTACGAGTTGGTTGTAAGTTTTAATGTTTGTGGAGTTTAGCTTGTTTAATTTAAATTTTTTTCAGTTGTGAATTGGTTTTTAATTTTTTTTAATTGTAGTTTATAATTAATGAGGTGTTGGAATTTTTAATTTATGTTTATATGAGCTGACTGGGATATGATAAATTTTTTGTTATTATAAGTGTGATATTGTAGAGTATATTATAAACGTTGTATTTTTATCTAAACTATATTGACAATGACTTTGTTATTTTTTTTTTTTTTTTTGTGGAGGGAGAGACTGATAAACTTATAGTCGAGACACTTAAAATTTTAACTGATTTAAATTATAAATTTTCCTAATGTCAATGAAAGAAAAGATAATATATTGTTACGGTCGATATACTACGGCGCCAGATAATTTTTCGTTTTTTTTTTAATTATCATTGATACATAAATTTTGTTTGCCCAAAACTTTGATTTCTTTTAAAAAAAAAGAGAGAATAAAAAATAAAAATTATAATCCAAGGCTACATTATCATTAGATTGTCAAGTCAAAATTTCATATTGAAAAAATTTGATTAAAAAAAAAAATAATAATGATTTATTAGCAATTAAATTCGAATTATAACACCTGATCATAACGAGATGAGGTTAACATATACTTTTTATTGCAAGATGTTTTAACTGTCAAATTATAATTTCTTCTCAAAACTGATAAACGAAATATTTTTTTTTTTTTTTTTAAAAAGTATACACCAAATTTTTGTAGGTCAACGAACAGAAATGATTAAAGTCCATTGTATAATACATGTCTGGAATCTTTGAAAAAAAAACGATGCGATTATAAGTTTCCTCTTTCACAAAAATTATAAAATTATCTTAGAGGTATATAATATAATCATAATCAAAACACGTGAACATGATCAAATGCACATAATATAAAATCACGTCTCTATTTGATGCGAAAGCTTTTTTTTTCCCCTTTTAAAGATATTATATACGAAATTTTGTATATCGCGTCTCGCGAGAGGCCATGAAAAATATTAAATAACAATAAACGGATAAGGTTGACGTAATATATATGTGATTATAATATACCAATAGATATTGATATACAGTATATAAACAATATATATATATACTTACATTCGACTAATGTCCTTATCAAAGCCACTCGCTCCAATCTCAGATTTTTCTCTCATCTTAGACAATTCTATTCTCGTTTCAATGTCCATCATTTTTTGATCCGCGAGACGTTTTGGCCTACTGGAACATAGAAATAAAACGATACAAATTATAATATAATATTTTTTATTTAATTAATTTTATATAAATTTATATACGCAAAATAATATTGCGCCGTAGTTTTTCTGATTCTGATTACTAAAAATAAGTATATTTTTAACGCCACATGTACTCTGTGATATATAATTAAAAGCTTTAACTTGCATTTAAATTAAAAAAAAAAATGCTTGCATGTGCTTGCAGTAATTTGCGTTTATTTCTCTTATCAAATGAATTAAAAGCGTGTGTAATAAGAGAAGAGGAAAAAAAAGGAAGTTATTAGTATATATAAGTATTGCAATATATTATATCGCTATAGGCCAAAGTACTATAATCGTAAGAAATCGGTATTTTACATATTAAGACACAATATATTATAACACCACGTGGGAATTTGAAAATTCGAAATTAGCGATATTAACGTTTTTGCACATTAGCAGTATAAATCCCAAGAAGATGTACAAGCGTATGTGCTACGAATAATTAAGAAAGAGAGTATGGTATCACGTGTCTGAAACGCGAGCAGACAAGCCCTACACACATAGTATATAGTAGTTGATATACAGTAATATAGCGGCGCTAAGTATATATAAAGAAATGAAGCAGCGATTTTTCGCATGACTTACTCTTGCAACGTCGTTGCATCACACACGCGTTTTATTAATGCTCTCTCTCTCTCCCTCTAACGTTTTCTCTCTCTCTCTATCTTACTACTTTAATGTGATTTTAAATACAGTGCACGCGACTGAACTTAGCTCTCTTTCTCTCTCTCTCATTCTCTTATCAACGTCATCGTATAAACGAGAAAACGTTTGCGATATAAGTATATATAGGATATAAGTAGCGGCTAAAAGGTAGACGAACGCTTAGATATGCGAATTTTAAGATACTTGCATTGATTTTACTCAATCGCTTTTGAGTTTTGCATCATTTTTCTCGCTATTGTGAGGATACACTTGCTAATTTTAATTGCTCGATTTTTTTGAAAATACAATTGAGAGACTATTATTTTATTGGTGCTAAAGTATTTCAGAAATTTTAACAAACTTTTCATTCAAACGTGACGTAGTAAAGACAAAAAACAAGAGAAAAAAAAATTATCTACTCGAAAATAGTAAATATAATATTTCCTCAAACGTATTTTGGTATATATAGCTATATCTACGTCAGAATAAAATTAAAAATTTTGACGTAATAATCGTTAAGCAATACAATACATACTTAAAAATATTTTTCTGTTATAAGAAAAATAAAAAAAATATGGTTAAGACAAATGTTGATTCCGTAGGTACGAACGAAAGTAGTATAAGAATGACGTATAAGTGATTGTTCGTTCATCCCGCAAGACGTGAATGACGACAAATTGTGATGAGGTGCGCGAGAGAGCAAAGATGCGTATATAGGAGGTGAGAGTAAACGCGACTTGAAAGACAAGTAGATGAGAATTGGGTTCCCGCGCACTTGAAGTGTAAGTATAGAGAAAAGCTAATAAATCCTGAAAGTTAAGAAGGTTAAGGAATGGATATAATACTTGGAGATTGACCGGAAGATATATTTTTGTGTTTTGGTTAAGACCATTCGGTATGATTTTAGTGAAATTTAAGTTTAAAATTAACGATCGCGATGATGTTATTTGAAGATTTTTTTTTTGGGTTTACCTTTTTTAAGATATTACAGGAATAAATCGCACGTGGTGATTAATTAATGACGTAGAATATTATTATCAGAAAAAATATATAGAAATAAAATAAAAAAGATTGTTAAATATGGGCAAGATCGGTAGTAATGTTGCAAGTGCTGAATACGCGAAAAATCGTTATATTTCTAGTCAAAGTGAAAAATTGGTATGGTAGAAAAAAAAATTTATATTTTTATCAATTTATTATCATTTTGAAGTATTAATCTATTTTTTTTTTCTAAAATTCTAATCCTACTAATTATTTATTTAAAATTAATTATTCCTTATATTTAAAAAGTATAAAATTTTATTAGAAATAAAATATATAAATCTATATTTTAACAAAAAAATAAAATTCAATCCCATAAACAATAAATTTAATCAAACTTAATAAATTAACAAAGACATTGTAACTTTATATTCAAATAAATCTTAATTAATAATATATACAAGAAGCTTCTATATATACCAACATAGCATCAAATTACAAGTTGTAAAAACGTATATAAATTCAAAACTCACCTTAATACAGTAGAAGAAGGCCTAGCTTCCGAGACTTCAAGTAGAAAAAATACGGATAAGACGAGACCCGTAAGGGTAGCAACACTAGCGATACTCATCTTTATAAAAAATCCTTTTCTTTTTTTCACTTAAATTTCTTTCACACAGCCAACAAAAACAAAAAAAAATATTAACAAATATTTTATCCAAAATAATTGTCGTACTTATATCCAACAATTAATTATCCCGCGCACTATTATATTATTATCCAACAAAATCTTTTTATTTCACTATATAATATTATATCACTTCAATATCTATATTATATACGTTCGCTTCAATGGTAATCCAAATAATCAAAAATCAACCCTTTTCTTTCACACACTTTCTTTTTCTTTCTTTTTTTTGTCTCTCTTACGTTAATTCATAAGCGAGTCTCTCTTTCTCTCTGAAACAGTAGTAACGGCTGATGTCTCCCGACACTGGCATATATACCTCTGATCAGTAGTCTCTCGCGTGGCGCTACTCTCTCTCTCTCTCTCTCTCTCTCTCTCACTCACTCACTCTCTCGTAGTGCGTTATAGTATCTATACTACCACCACCACCACCACCCCCACTTACTCCCCACCCACATTCGCGCCTCTTCTTCTTCTTCTTCTTCACGAGAAACGCCGGTGGCGGCACTTTATCCTCGCGCTATATAAGTGTGTTTGTGTGTTTGTATAATAGCCCACCACCACCTCCGCTATATATGTTTGCTAGATAGCTAGCTGTAGCTTTAGTATAGATATGCCGGTTCTTTACATGTTTTTTTCCCCTCTTCTCCTCTCTTATATACCTACCCCTCGTATATGCTTAACTGGTGGCTAATGTATATATTGCTAAAGGGGGAGCAGAGAGGCCTCTCTCGCTTATTCTTTATAGTTGATTGGAGAAAAAAGCTCCACCCCCTTTTTTTCGTATATCGTTCCTTTCTACCTTATATAGATCCTCCTTTTTCTTCTGCTTCTTTTCTGCTTTTTCTTTTCTTCTTTTTTTTCTTCTTCTTCTTCTCAGGTGCAGCTTACAGCTTTCTGATTAAAATCAGGTGAAAAGACTTTTGCCTGCCTCAACTTGTCGTTATAATTTTTTTTTTTTTTTTTTTTGCGGAACGGCGACTGTCTGACGATTATGAATATTGCGGCGTTTGCGATCGCGCTGGACTTTACACCTGCCTAATCTTTTTTTTTTTTAGGATATTTATGAGTGGTTGTACACATGTACTTTGATTTATCATTATATCGGTATTTCATTCAGTTTATGATGTTCTACATGATTCTTTTTTTTTTTTTTCGATTTTGCTTGTAAAGTTTGTAAAAATGCAAAAATTTTATAGTACATTACGGACCGAGGGCCGTAAGTGCAGCATAATTGCCCGGGTGTGTATTAATGCCCGAGCCGAAGGCGAGGGCATTAAACACCCGGG